>CM053028.1:504765308-504783434 GCA_028564925.1 Lithobates sylvaticus | reverse complement strand
GAAAATATGCCAGTGAGTGGTAGGAGTTTGGGTTGAGGGAGACAAGCAATGAGGTGAAGACGTGGTTTACGAGATGTTCGAAAAGCAACAGTAACCATTCAAATAACCACTTTGTTTTACTACCAATGTATAGCAGGAATAACCATCTAATGAATACACATCACATCGAACCTTAGATCAGCAGACATCGGAGGGCTACAAAGCAGCAGAGACCACACCATGTCACCTTTTGTCAAAGCTAAGAACAGGAAACGAGAACTAACAATTGATGCACAGGCTCACCTAATATTGGGACCAATAACCGCGGATTGCGGAGAAAACTTTGCCCTGGTCTGATAGAGTCTCGATTGTCAGCTGTGAGACATAGCAGATGGAGTAGGGGGTCCGGATCTTAGCCGTAAACATCATAAAAGCATGGATCCATCCTTCCTTGTATCAACGGTTCAGGCTGGTGGTGGTGTAATGGTGTAGTGGATATTTTCGTGGCACATTTTGGGCAACTTAGTACCAACTGAATATTGTTTAAACGCCACGGCTTACCTGAGTATTGTTGCTGTCCATGTCCATCCCTTTATGACTACAAGGTACCCATCTCTCCTTTCAGCAGTATAATGCACCATGTCACAAAGCTCCAATCATCTCAACACTGGTTTCTTGAACATGACAATGAGGTCACTGGACTCCAATGGTCTCCACAGTCACCAGATCTCAGAGCACCTTTTGGGTCACTATGGACCATAATCTCTGAGGAATGTTTCCAACACCTTGTTGAATCTATGCCACGAAGAATTAAGGCAGTTTTACCTCCTATTTATCCCATCTTAATCTCTTTTCCTTAACAGGGTCAGACCAAATACATATTCTTTTTATTATTATACTACAGTATTCATTTATCCATGTGCATGCTCCTGAAGAGTGGATGAATCCACGAAATGCAATTGAATCTATGCCACAAAGAATTAAGGCAGGTCCGGAAGGCAAAAGGGGGTCCAACTCAGTACCAGCAAGGTGTACCTAATAAAGTGGTCGGTGAGGGTATAAGAGCCCTGAGCTGCTGAATGTCTTTGTTTAGACAGGTGGTAAAACTGTGACTCAATCGCCTACCTTTACCGCCCCTCCTGTCTGCACATCTGAATGAGCCCCTGAGGCTCTCCAGTTTGCAAATATTAAAGGCATAGTTCATCTTTTGCAAAAGTTTAATAAATGCTCCCACGTGAGAAAAAAAAAAAATGGTCCTTTAATAAATTGTCTGCAATCTGTACAATGCATAGACTCCTGCATGCTCTACCCACTTAGGTCCATACAGAGGTCCCCCACTCTTTTGCAAAATTGAGATCTATGAGTTCTTTTGCCGTGGTGGCAGTTGGGACATTTGTAGTCTTTCCATTTACAGATCCTTAAATACAGGTGCAACATGAAACATGGTCACAAAGGTGAACAAAGCCTTTAACCCCTTGGAGCCGGTGTCTTCTGGCCCTTTAAGGGGTTTAGGATGCCAGGAGGTGGGGCAGGGTTTATTATCATGTGACCGCTGTGGTCACGTGATCAGAAAGCTCCCAATGGCAAGCAAACAATCAGGAACTTTCCGTTAGGTAACCATGCCGGTAGCGCACAGGGCGCGCACTCTCAGTACAGCTGTATTTGCACAAATCCACGGAGATATGCATCCACCCGGAGCCAGGGCCCACCCACCGAGAGGTCACATATTTGCGTGCAGCTGGCGCCAAGAGGTTTAACAGATCATCTCTTATGCCACGTACACACGGTCGGAAATTTCGGCCAGCAAAAGACTGATTGAGAGTTTGTTGTCGGAAAATTTCGACCGTGTGTAGGCTCCATCGACTTTTGCTGGTGGAATTTCGGGCAGCAAAAGATTGAGAGCATGTTCTCAATTTTTCCAACGAAAATTCCGATCGTCTGTGGCAATTCCGACGCATGCTCGGAAACAATTTGACACATGCTCGGAAGCATTGAACTACATTTTCGCGGCTCGTCGTAGTGTTGTACGTCACCGCGTTCTTGACTGTCGGAATTTGGTGTGACCGTGTGTAGGCAACACAAGCTTGAGCGGAATTCTGTCAGAAAAAACATCCAAGGCTTTTCCAACGAGAATTCCGATCGTGTGTACGCAGCATTAGACTGTAATCTGTAATGAGCAGGGCCCCCTGATTCATCCTGTATTGAATTGTATTGTAACTGTGCTGTCTACCCTCATGTTGTAAAGCGCTGCACAAACTGTTGGCATTATATAAGTCCTGTATAATAAAAATAGGAGCGTTGTCAGTTTAAACAGATCCTGTCGTTCTAAATCAAAATGGCAGGTCACTGCAATAGAATAGCTATTATACTCACCTCTCTGGCAGCCCATGACAAATACAATACTTCTGTTCCAGCATTGCAGCCTCTATCAGACTTTTCAGCATTTGACACTTCCAGGAGTGTCGGATTCCTGTTTCCCTCGCTGCATGGTGTGGTTTCTTCCTCCAACCCCTTCATCACCAAATGACTCAAGATGTTATCAAGGACAGACAAGACTTTGTGACAAAGTCAATTGAATTGTATTTAAACTGTTGCTAAGAAAGGCACAACTAATAGAGTTGCATTTTGGTGATTGATTGTTTTTTGTTTGAAACCCATTGAAGCAGAAAGTTACCGGAGAAGGTCCTTTTTTATCTGTCATAAGGACACAAAAATTTTGCTTCTAAATGGTACAACCAAAAGCGAAAATTTGAGTGACAGATTTTTTTTTTTTCTCTTTTTAGACAAAAAAAAAAAGAATAAAAATCTGAGTGACTAAAAAGCTCTTTTCTTCAATTATATATTGCTGAAATTTTCAATTTTGCCCAGAGCTCTCCTTTATGTATTTACTTTTTAGTGCTCACTGACCCCATCTCCAGGCCAACTCCTGCAGTGCAGCGGATGGCATCGCTTAGCAGGTAACGCTGAAATTGGCTGCGAGGCCCGAGCAGTATAAAGAGCTGACACGCATTTCTCCAAATAAGAAGCTTGATTTTATTTTGCTTGGTCTGCTCTGTGTTTGTCTATCTTGAACAGCCTGACAGGCGGTTATTTACAAATCTGTTTCTGACCAGAAAAGCCACAACATGGTATAAACGTCTTTACTTGTCTATTCAAGTTTGCACAACACTACGGGGCAATAAATCTTCGCCTAATGAAGAGCGTACAATGAAGCCAGCTCACCGGACACACCGGCCAATGAATCCCGATATAGTTCAGCTTTTCAGCCTTCTCAGTGTGACACTGGAAACAAACCCCTAATTACCTGCTCTTGGCATCGCTGCACAAAATAGCTTTTTTGTGCACAAAAAATGTATTTTGGACAACTACATAGCGTAACGTTCCTGAAATTGATGGAGTGTAAGGATCGTTTGGTGCTTTTTATTCCTGCATGTCTCCTATTTGCATTGGATTCAGAAGATTTAGGAGTACATTAGAGGAAGACTTTGTGACCTTTGTAGAAAAAATACACATTTGTAAAGTGAATGCTCACTGGTAGCAATAGAAGGTCGCCCGGTGTGCAAAGTAAACCCCCCAAACGTATCCTATTCAAATGTACCTTGCCTTAGGAGCTGCTCCTTTATAGTAATAATGCCCAAACATAGGCCTGAGCATGATGGGCAGTTCTTCACCATTAGCAGGTTTTGCTTTACTTCTTCCACTGAGATGAACATTTAGCGTGTTAATAAGAAACGGATTGTCAGAACAGAATAAGCACTCAAACACCAATTTCATGAGCCCACTTTAAGGCAACTCTTGCTGAGATTGAGGTTGTTAGAACTGATCACAGACATCTGTCTTTCCTGCTTATGACTAGGGACCAGCCCTGAATTGGCCAATATAGTCTGGGCCTAGGGTAGCAAGATTTTATGGAAGTGTTTGACTGCTCGATTGTTCCCTCTTTTATTCACATGTTTCTCATATTTGACTTTCAGATGAATAGATAACCTGTACACTTGCCTACCAGTGCTGATTAGTGGGAGAGGGCTACCGTCAGAACTCCTGCCAACCAGCTGCTTTACCAAGAAGCTCAAAGGCTACGAGAACTCAGCAACCCCGTTTAGATTTCTATAGAGGCCACCTTTGGAAGCCCATTGGTTCCAACCGTGGTACTAATGATCAGCAGTAAGGGACAAATATGGAAGTTTCATAAACAGCACTCACCACACTCTACCCAGGTATGTATCGGATATGTGAGGAGGATTGGTGCGGCTGACATTCCCATAAGTCCAACACAGAAATCCTGTAAAGCAGGGGTGCTCATCCTGTGGCCCTCGGAGCACTCTGATGTGGCCCTTGACCTCAAACCACGGAAGCACATGCCTTGGGTCAGCAACTGGTTGATTGCGATCTGGGCCTGCTGACCAGCCATCCCAGAGCATCAGAGTGCATTGAGCCTCATCTGTTGTGCCACCTCCTGTCCCAGGTGGAGTGATACCAAGTGCACTTTTCTTGGGTCCTTTCTAGCAGCCTGGAGAGCGTTGCCAGCAGACGGTGTAATGCCGCGTACACACGGTCGGAATGTCCGATGGAAACAGTTCGATGGGAGCTTTTCATCAGATTTTCTGACCGCGTGTATGCCCATTGGTCTTTTTCTGTCGGAATTTCCGACGGACTTTGGATTGAGAACCTGTTCTTAATTTTTCAGACGGAAAACCTTTCTATTGTATTTTCCGATCGTGTGTATGCAATTCCGACACGCAAAATTCCGTCTCATGCTCGGAAACAATTCGACGCATGCTCGGAAGCATTAATCTTCCCTTTTATAGTGACGTCGAACGTGTTGTATGCCTCGGTGTTATTGACCGTCGGAATTTGGTGTGACCATGTGCAGGCAAGACAGTTTGAGCGAAATTCCGATGGAATTCCGACGGGAAAACCATCAGAGCTTTTTCCGACGAGAATTCCGACTGTGTACGTGGCATAAGAGTTAAAAAAAAAGTCATTGTATTAAACAACACGTACACTGCGCTTTTCAATGGGCATTTTCGCACCAATAACAGAGTTAACAACTATTAGGCTGCTTTCATACTGATCCGTGGGTGCAGTGCAGTTCACCTGTGACTTTCCTGCAAGTTCGCTGCTCTTTGCCATAGACTTCTATTTTATCTTGCAGGAGTGGTGCACTCTTTTGCGCGGCCATAAAACCCCATAGTTGAGATATGTTTCTACCACACACCCCAACCACTCGTGTAGCATCAGAGGCTATGCAACCCTCCTTTGACATTCTATTTTTTACACTTGCACCGGTGGAACAGCGGGCGGCATATATAGGAACCAATGCTCCCCACTTTCCTCCTGCAACCTCTGAAAGCCAACTTCTCTCCCCCCCCCAGCAGATATCAGCTGCTGCAGGATAAAAATGTTCATTATGCTATTCAAAAATAAAAATTCTAAATTCTGAACCATTTAATGTCATGGCCTGCGACCGGTTACCAAATCATTTGTGGCCCTCGCTCTTCGAAAAGGTTCAGCACCCCTGCTGTAAAGTAAACTGACATACCACCAAGGAACTGTACAGAACACTTTTATTGCAAGCCAGGGTAAAACGTCACATGCAGTCCTCTTAAGCTTTTCTGCCCTTGCATTCCATTTGTTACAGTTATTTGGTGGAGGGCCAGCTTAGTTTACAGCAATTATGGAAGTTGGCCTTGTAAAGTTTACCCTTTACCTTAAATAAAAACATACATTGAACACCCTCTGACACCGTAACTTACTATTATTGCGTCCCTGTATGTATTGCAGCCTCATTGAAAAACTTTGAATGGTCCTACTGCTCTCTCATAGCACTCCTTATATGACCTGAGTTATAGAAATGCCAAGTCCAAGCTGGAGGAAACTTGCTTTGAGTCAGAAACATACTCCAGCCACACTGCCCAGGTGAAGTGCTCACGTGTGCCCTTACTAGTTGCTACCCCCATCTAAATTTGTCCCACCCCAGCCGCTTTAACGCCTTTTGCTTACTGGGCACTTGGCGGCACTTTTGTGCACTGGTAGGCGGCACTTTTGTGCACTGGTAGGCGGAACTTTTGTGCACAGATAGGTGGCACAGATGAGCTGGCAGCAACTCTCCTTGATCGGGACCAATGTCCCTCTCACAGCAGCCGGTGATCTGCTTTTTTTTTTACTCTAACTGTCAGCGCAAGGAGAAAAAATAGCTGATTGCCATCTCTGTTTACATCACATGATCAGCTGTCATTGGCTGACAGCTGATCGCGTGGTAAGGGGTCAGGATCGACCCCTTACTCCGATCTGTGACCAGCCGAGTCTTGTAGACTCGCTGATCACAGAGCGTGCACCCTGCAGGAGGTGTGCAGGCCACTCAAGCACGGGTGGACGTCTATTGATGCCCTCCCGTCAAAGTAGGTCCGTGCTGTAGCTGTCATTTGGCTATAGCGCGGATCTGAAGAAGTTAAAATTGCGCGGGCCTGTGCAACAGTGAGAAATTATGTAAATTTTACTATTTATAGGTAACGGTTTAAAAGCCTTTACAGGTTACTAAATTTATGTAAAAATTTTATCTATTATACATAGGTAACGGTTTAAAAGCCTTTTAAAAAAAAATTAATTATTAATTGATTTATTTTTTAGCACTTTTATTGCTGCCACAAGGAATGTAAACATCCTTGTGACAGCAATAGGCACGTGACAGGTACTTTTTAACGAGAGATCTGGGATTTATAAGAACTCAAATCCCTCATTTACCCTTATGCCGCGTACACACGAAGGGACTATCCCGCGGGATTGTCCGCTGGACTCAAGTCCACCGGACAATCCCCTCGTGTGTGGGCGCCGGCGGACTTTTTGGCGCCAAAAGTCCGGCGGACTAGGTTTTAAGTTTTGTTTTAAAACCTTGTCCGCTGGACTTGGCAGTCCGGCGGACAATCCCGCCGTTAGTAGGCTAGTCCGCCGGACTTTTGAAATGAACGGACTTGCCGCTCATCGGAAAGTCCGTTCATTTAGCACGTGACTTCAGGTAGACGTAGCTAGCGTAGGCAGTGAATGCCGCCGCGCTAGCCCGTCACCTGGCATGGATTTAAAGGGACTCCCCACGCCGAAAAAAACGGCGTGGGGGTCCCCCCCAAATCCATCTCAGACCCTTATCCGAGCACGCAGCCGGCAGGCCAGGAAAGGGTGGGGACGAGCGAGCGCGCCCCCCCCTCCTGAGCCGTACCAGGCCGCGTGCCCTCAACATGGGGGGTGCCCTGGGGAAAGGGGGGCCGTGCGGCCCCCCCACCCCAAAGCACCTTGTCCCCATGTTGATGAGGACAAGGGCCTCTTCCCGACAACCCTGGCCGTTGGTTGTCGGGGTCTGCGGGCGGGGGCTTATCGGAATCTGGGAGCCCCCTTTTATAAGGGGGCCCCCAGATCCCGGCCCCCCACCCTATGTGAATGAGTATGGGGTACGATGTACCCCTACCCATTCACCTAAGGTGTAAAATGTAAAGTAAAAAAACACACAATTTTGAAAAAATATTTTATTGCACTGCTCCGGGGGTCTTCTTCCGTCTTGGGGGGGTCTTCTCGCCGGACTCCTCCGCCATTTACCTAGCTCTTTTACCGAGGGGAGAAGGCCGGCTACCTTCTTCGTCGTCGCCGCCGTCGTCTGGGGGTCTCGATCCGCCTTCGGGGGTCTTCCGGGGTCTCTTCTGTTCTTGCCGCGGTCGTCGTTTTCCGCGTCGCCTTCTTCTTCTTCTTCCGATGTTGACTCGTCGCTCTCTCTGGCCGGAATGCCAGAGCCGCGCTGTGCTGGGACTTATATAGGGACAAGGGGACAGGGTCACATGCTCATGTCACATGGTGACCCCCCCCCCCTGTGATGTCACAGTCCCAGAGATGCTGGGACTGTGACATCACAAGGGGGCGGGGTCACCATGTGACATGAGCATGTGACCCTGTCCCCTTGTCCCTATATAAGTCCCAGCACAGCGCGGCTCTGGCATTCCGGCCAGAGAGAGCGACGGGTCAACATCGAAAGAAGAAGAAGAAGAAGGCGGCGCTGGCGGCGCGGAAAACGACGACCGCGGCAAGAACAGAAGAGACCCCGGAAGACCCCCGAAGGCGGATCGAGACCACCAGAGGACGAAGAAGGTAGCCGGCCTTCTCCGCTTGGTAAAAGAGCTAGGTAAATGGCGGAGGAGTCCGGCGAGAAGACCCCCAAGACGGAAGAAGACCCCCGGAGCAGTGCAATAAAATATTTTTTCAAAAATTGTGTGTTTTTTTTACTTTACATTTTACTCCTCAGGTGAATAAGTAGGTGTACATCGTACCCCATACTCATTCACATAGGGTGGGGGGCCGGGATCTGGGGGCCCCCCTTATAAAAGGGGGCTCCCAGATTCCGATAAGCCCCCCGCCCGCAGACCCCGACAACCAACGGCCAGGGGTTGTCGGGAAGAGGCCCTTGTCCTCATCAACATGGGGACAAGGTGCTTTGGGGTGGGGGGGGCCGCACGGCCCCCCCTTTCCCCAGGGCACCCCCCATGTTGAGGGCACGCGGCCTGGTATGGCTCAGAGGGGGGGGGGCGCTCGCTCGTCCCCACCCCTTTCCTGGCCTGCCGGGCTGCGTGCTCGGATAAGGGTCTGAGATGGATTTGGGGGGGACCCCCACGCCGTTTTTTCGGCGTGGGGAGTCCCTTTAAATCCATGCCAGGTGACGGGGCTAGCGCGGCGGCATTCACTGCCTACGCTAGCTACGTCTACCTGAAGTTACGTTCTAAATGAACGGACTGCTCCGTGTGTGGGCAAGTCCGTTCATTTTCAAAAGTCCCGCGGACTTTGTCCAGCGGATTGTCCGCCGGAGAAGTCCGGGCGTGTGTGGGCAAGTCACACGCTCGGAAGTCCGGGCGTGTGTGGGGAAGTCCCGCCGGACTAGGTCCGGCGGACAAAGTCCGAACGTGTGTACGGGGCATTAGAAGCAATCAAAACACCAAGCTTGGTGTTTTTTAATGCTTTTGATTTTTAAAAAAACAGTAAGACATTGGACTGTTAGCATAATTCGTTCCGCCGGACTAGGTCCGGCGGACAAAGTCCCTGACGTTTTGGTTTGTCTGACTGTCCGTTCTGGTTCCTGAACTCTGTTTTGACTACGTTTACTCTGTTTACCTTTTTTTTATTATTATTAAACAAGTGAGATTTAACTGTACTTCTGTCTGATTCATGGTTTCTGACAACATCGCTCGTTTATCAAGTCAAAATTTATTAAAGAAATGTTGCTCGTCTTGCAAAACACTCACAGACCAAGTTACTCTCAAACGAAGGTTTTACTGTACATATCGGTCGCATTAAAATGTACTTTGCATAGCACATGTTGGCATTGAAACTTTTTCTCCTGTGCACCAAGGCTGAGAACATTGCCAAATTTTAAAGTTCTGGCAAGTCAACGGTGTTCGCTGTGTGCATTGCGAGGCTTCGCTTTCAGCCCTAACTGGGGTGTACCTTTTATATAATTTTTATTCTGAATAAATGGAGTGTAAGTGACATGATAAGGTATAAGTTAGAGTGTGGTCTATTGGAACTGACAGTAGGTATTTGAAAGCAGACTCCTACGCAGGTTGTCTGAAAAAAAAAAAATGCTGCGCTCCTCACTGAAAGCGCGCTGGAAATATATTCCGATTTATTATACGGGAATTGTTCACTTGGCTGCTTGTTATTTCCTTCAGACTCCCCACGGCAAAGCGAGTATGCCCTCTGGGGGTTTTCTGCTAACTTGGCTCTGCTACACCGTGCATGTTTTCGCTCTTTCACACAAAATATCACATTGATACATTTTTTTTTCATCTTCTGTCTCAAGAAGGGGAAATTTACGGTGTCTTTTACATCAGGAAGTCTACTTTCCCCTGACGTTTTATAGCTTTGACTATTTGAAACATTTCAAACCCAGACAATAAATATTGTATGATTATTGTTCTCATATGGCTGGATTATGCATATGGGTTTTTTTCGGGTTTGCACTCTCATGTGCGGTTCATGGTACCGTTTATCATTGCAATTTTGGGGGAAAGGAACGTCTCTTAGTGCATTTTTTAAAACATAGTTACGGTTTCTGAAAGATGTTAGTGTGATTTGTAGGCAAATCTAGAATTTAATAAAGGTTAATGGAGCTGCAAAATGTGTTTTTAAAATATTGCCCTCTTAAAACCAATGTGCTGCTGTTTGAGCTATTACTGTCTATCTACATTCACCGGCCACTTTATTAGGTACACCTGTTCAATTGCTTGCTAACACAAGTTGCTAGTCAGCTAATCGCATGACAGCAATTCAATGCATTTAGGCATCTAGACGTGGTGAAGACGACATGCTGAAATTCAAACCCATGCATCAGAATGGGGAAGAAAGGGGATTTATTTGACTTTGAACATGGCATGGTTGTCAGGGTTGTCGGTGCCAGATGGGCTTGTCTGAATATGTCAGGAATTGCTGATCTACTGGGATTTCATGCACAACCATCTCTAAGGTTTTCAGAGAATGGTTCAAAAAAGAGAAAATATCCAGTGAGTGGCAGTTGTGTGGATGAAAATGCCTTGTTGATGTCAGAGGAGAATGAGCAGACTGGTTCGAGATGAAAGGAAGGCAACAGTAACTCAAATAACCACTCGTTGCTACCAAGGTATAATACCATTTCTGAACACACAACACATCGAACCTTGAAGAAGATGAGATGCAGCAGCAGAAGACCACACCGAGTGCCATTCCTGTCAACTAAGAACAGGAAACTGAGGCTACAATTCGCACAGGCTCAAAATTGGACAATGGAAGACTGGGAAAATACTGCCTGGTCTGAGTCTCGATTTCAGCTGTGACATTTAGTATACAGTTTAACCACTTACCCACTGGGCACTTAAACCCACTTCCTAACCAGACCAATTTTCAGCTTTCAGTGCTCTCACACATTTTGAATGACAAATTACTCAGTCATACAACACTTTACCCATATGAAATTGTTGTCCTTATATTTCACACAAATAGAGCTTTCTTTTGGGTGGTATTTAATCACTGTTAGGTGTTTTTATTTTTTTGCGCTATAAAAGAAAAAAAGACTGAAAATTCTGTATAAAAAAATGAATTTTTCTTTGTTTCTGTTATAAATTTTGCAAATTAGTAATTTTTCTTCATAAATTTTGCCCAAAATGTATACTGCTACATATGTTTGGTAAAAATAACCCAAATTGGTGTATATTATTTGGTCTTTGTCTTTGTGAAAGTTATAGAGTCCACAAGATATGGTGCCAATATCAGAAAATTGACTGTAAAAAAAAAAAGTGCTGACGGCCTATCTCATTTCTTGAGACCCTAAGATGCCAGAAAAGTACAAATACCCCCAAATGACCCCTTTTTGGAAAGAAGACATTCAAAAGGTATTTAGAAAGAGGCATGGTGAGTTTTTTGAAGTTGTCATTTTTTCCCACAATTCTTTGCAAAATTAAGAATTTTTTTTTTTCTACAAAATACAAAATTGTCAAATTAGCAGGTTATTTCTCACACACAGCATATGCATACCACAAATTACACCCCAACAACACATTCTGCTATTACTCCCGAGTATGGCGATACCACATGTGTGCGACTTTTACACAGCGTGGCCACATACAGAGGCACATACAGAGGCCCAACATGCAGGGAGCACCTTCAGGCGTTCTGGAACACCCAGGCCAATTCTGACATTTCTCACCTACATGTAAAAATCATAATTTATTTTTTGCTAGAAAATTACATAGAACGCCAAAACATTATATATGTCTTTTAGCAAAGACCCTAGAGAATACAATGCCGGTTGTTGCAACTTTTTATCTCGTACAGTATTTGCGCAGCAATTTTTCGAACGTGTTTTTTTTTGGAAAAAAAACAGTTTTGTGCTTTAAAAAAAACAAAACTGTAAAGTTAGCCCAAAGTTTTTGTGAAAGATGAAGTTACGCTGAGTAAATAGATACCTAAAATGTCACCCTTCAAAATTGCACACGCTTGTGGAATGGCGCCAAACTTTGCTACTTAAAAATCCCCATAGGCGACGCTTTAAACATTTTTTTTTTTTACTGGTTTACATGTTTTGAGTTACAGAGAAGGTCTAGGGCCAAAATTATTGCTTTTGCGCTAATGTTTACAATGATACCTCACATGTGTGGTTTGAACACCGTTTTCATATGTGGGCGGGACTTACGTATGCGTTCGCTTCTGCATGCGAGCACACGGAGAAAGGGGCACTTTAAAAAAAAAAAATGTTATTGTTCATTTTACTTTATTTTAGTTTGACACTTTTTTTCCCAAAAATAAATCTTTTGATCACTTTTATTCCTATTACAAGGAATGTAAAACATCCCTTGTAATAGGAATATGTCATGACAGGTCCTCTTTACAGTGAGTTATGGGGTCAATAAAACCCCATAACTCACTGTATAGAGGACCTGTCATGACCTCACCTCTAGGCTGGGAAGCCTGAAATCCAAAAAAAAAGGAACCTGGCTTCGATCGTATCGGTGAGTCGGTAGAAGCACCGGAGGGTGGTTGGGGGGTTGGTCTCCACAGAAAGGGTTGATACCCTGAGCAGTTAAACAGGAAGTAAAGCCTCTTAAAAAAATATATATATATACACCCTCCACGGCAAAGGCATAATGAGCTAGTATGAATAGCATACTAGCTCATTATGAATTACTTACCTGAGATCGAATCCCCGGCATCGGCCCTCGTTCACCTCCTCCGAAGGCGCCATCTATCCCGAAGTGACTTCCGGGTATAGCGGCTCTGGCGCTGTGACTGGCCGGAGCCGCAATGAAGTCACTCCCGTGCATGTGCGCTGGTGCTGCCACTAACGGCATGATCGCCGCTAGAAACGGCACGCTCAGTGCGCCTCCACCCAATGTGCTACGGCGCATGCGCCATAGACATCGGTACCGCTATTCCTGCAAATATCTCCTAAATATTTTAGGTTTGGGAGATATTTCTTGCACCTACAGGTAAGCCTTAACCTAGGTTAAAGTGGTTGTAATGGGTTTACAACCACTTTAACTGCTACTTCACCTGCTGAAGCGCATTTACTCTTCATACACAATTTTCTTGCAATTAGGCATAGGGTAGTATCTTCCTGCTCTTGCTCCTATTTGCATTTGCAAGAGTTACCTCAGTCCTTGCTGGCTGCCATCTACATGTCACCCCCAACTCCTGATCCTCATGGACCTGACACCAACAACCTGAACCATTGTCCCCTGCTTGATTGCACGCACTCCTGCTAGTCCGAACACTCCTCAGGGTCTTCCTTTTGCTCTGTCAGGTGTGGGCCCCTCTTGGAAATTGACTAGGGAGGAGTTTGCAACAGTTATGTAAGAGTTTATGGGCCAAATTTCAACTATGATTGCTAACTCTAAAAGCAGAGGCTGCAAGTTTACTTAAATGCATGTAGTGTCCTCTAGTGGTGGTTGATAAGTTTCTGTGCCCAGGAGGGGGGCTACTGTAAATCATGGAACACAAGAGGTTGGACTACCTGCTCCAACTCTACCATAGGGCCTATCAGGTCGCTCATAGCGGCTTGGTCCAAATTGAATACAACCCCACAGTCCATGGGCGGCTGAACTAGTTTACCTGTAATAATACAGAGTTTCAAATGGCACTGAGCTTCCTGGACTAATCTCCCTCACTTACATCTCAGAAAAGTAGCAGAATCCTCCTTGCACTATCCTACACCCAGAGGGCAACAGGAATGGATACTGGTCACCTATTTTTGCTGTGTATTTGACCCACCAGTGTGTGAGAACCCTCTATGCACTGTTAGGCATCAAACTTATCCCAGCCCACCCAATAATGGAATTTCCCATCAAGCAACTTGCTTTTCTTGATGCTGTACTTAATAGGATATGATATTGAAAGGTTCAAATGATAGCATAACAGCTCTCTTTATAAGACCATATTATCCTGCAATAAGATTTTGGGTTTCCAGTGTTTTGAGTCTTGGCCCCAAGCTGCTCTCTGTCCTTTTCTTTTACATGGGTGAACCAGGCCCAAGCTGGGGCCTGCTGACGGGAAACATGTGGCTATCTTACCACCACCTAATGGAGCTCTCCCTGGTCCTGTTCTTCCCTTGCACCACTCCTCTAGCAACTCCACCACCACTTTTTTTTTCTATGATACGCTCCTGTGCCATGACTAGCCATAATAACAGATTTAAACAAGAATAACAGTGTCATGTGTACAATCCTATAACCTCTTTTAAAACTGTTATCAACGACTATAATACAAACATTAAAACAAACACTGAGGATCAGGTTATCCCTAGACTGGTGGCTGAGGAATTTGGCTCTGGAGTTAGGAAAATTCTTCCTTCTATGTCTTAAAAGATCCTAACATTGTATGCCAGCCTGGGCTAGGGAGGAGTCCTAGACACCTTGTTGGTGCAGGCGTCTTGGACACTGGAGGAATCCTGTCACCCAATGAACATTTTGGAACTCTGGATGATTTGGTTGTTCCTAGAACACTGGACCTCCCAAATGAAAGGCCATCTAATCTGGATTCAGATGGACAATGCCATGGCAGCAGTGTATACATCAACTTTAGGGAGGAACCAGAAGTCTTGCAACAGTTAGCTCATTCTACCTGATCTGAGAGTACCTTTTGGGCTTTTCAGCATCAGGCACCTGTTTCCCAGGTTTGCAAAGCTATCACATGGTTATCTATTGACATGTTTTTTATGGTCGTTTTGATGTCCTGGCCTCGTCTGATACTAGCTCTGGGAGTAAGGTCCTTTAGGCAGCCCCCAGTTTCACAGTTTTTTTTATGTGGGCTTGTAATGATTTGTTACCATTGGTTACTCCACAGTTGGACTGATTTTGGATGTCCCAATTGTCTCTGAATCTTGTGTCCCTTAATGAATAGAAAAAATACTTGGATGTTTGTACCATAAAATACGTTTCTTGGGGTTTATTGAAGTACATGTTCCACCCTCTTTGTTTTGTAATCTTACTCCTATAAGAAGTGATGTACTTTTTTAAGCTATGTGCGTCTAGAAAACCCATGGGATTTTGGATGTTGAGTGTATTGGAGCTTCAAATTACAATAACGCTCAGGTATGAATGGGTCTTACTGCTTCTCCCCAAAGGAGGCACGTTGATAGTGGAAGGAGTTATTCTAGACTAGTCATTGTTCCTTTGTTGCTTGTGTCGAAATCCTCTTGTAGATGGCAGTATAACCTAATTGTACAGGAAGTACAAAAATCCTATTTACTCTTGCACCCTAAGAGACAGTGTTGGAGAGGGTGGGAGGGACTAAGCAGTGCCTTTCCCAAATCTTCAGATGCAGCAATGTGTTTTCAATTAAAGAGCTGTGGGCAGAGCTAGGCATGGCTGTTCACTGATAGGGCTATCAGTGGTACCAGCATCTGAGTAGCTACAGGAGCCACAAAGGTGACAATGCTGTGATGATTTCACTTCAGAAGGAAAAGTTATATCATACTATCAAAGTTATTGTCCTTCCAATGGTTCCACTGGCAGGGTTAATGGGTATTTACTAATTCTTCCAAGGGGTTCTTTATCCACTTGCCTACTGGGCACTTTTACCCTCTTCCTGCCCAGGCCAATTTTCAGCTTCCAGCGCTGTCACATTTTGAATTAAAATTGTGCAGCCATACAACACTGTACCCAAACACATTTTTTTAGCACACAACTAGAGCTTTCTTTTGGTGGTATTTAATCGACTTTGGGTTCTTTTTTTTTGATAAATCAACAAATAAAGCCCACAATTTTTTTTAAAACAAAAGTTTTTTTTATAGTTTTTTTTTTTTTTGATTACAGGTAATTCTTCTCCTTCACTGATGGGCGCTGATGAGGCTACACTGATGGGCACTGATGAGGCGGCACTGATGGGCACTGATGAGGCGGCACTGATGGGCACAGATGGGCTGCACTGATGAGGCGGCAATGGTGGGCACTGATGGGCACTGATAGATGGCGCTGATGGGCACTGGTAGGCGGCACTGACTGGAAGCACTGGTGGGCAGTGATTGGCAGCACTGGTGGGCACACATTGGCAGCACTGATGGGCACTGTTGGAACTGAACTGATAATCAGGACACTGACAATCAGTGCCCTGATTATCAGTGTACATGTCCCTTTTAAAGAAACCGGTTATTGGCTCTCTTCTCCTCTCATCACACTGTCAGCATGAGGAAAGGAGTGCCGATAACCGGCTTCTATTTACATCCATGATCAGCTGTGATTGGACACAGCTGGCAGCGTGGTAAAGAGCCGCTGATTGGCTCTTTACCTTAATCGGTGATCAGCAGTGTCCGCCCAACACTGAATTAGCTGGCCTTGCTGTAGCCGTCATTTGGCTATAGCACGGTTGGCAAGTAGTTAAGAATGCTGTATGAGCAGCACACATCTCATATGCAGATTTATAGTTTGACTATAGTTCTTGTTTAGGTCAAATACATGTTTGTAGTTCTTCCCTGAGATATGACAGTGTGCCCTTAGGTGCCCTTCACTCTGAAGTCACGCGATATCCAGTGCGACTTTCACACGTCTGAAATGTGACTTATTACACGCTATGGCACTCAATTCGTACAAAATTTGCATCAAAGTAGTGCAGGAATTTTTTTGAAAGAAACTTTGGACTTTAGTCACATAGATTGGAACAGGTGCTATTGAAATAAATTGGCTTTGACTTGTCATGCGACTTTGTGTCGCAAGTCACATGAAAAGTCGCACTAGTGTGAACCGAGCCTTAGGTACTAAGGCAACAATAGTCACACACCAAAATAGCCTAACTGGTCAATTGCTTGTTGGTGAAAGATTATGCCACAATAAGTGAGGAGATTAGTATGCTAAAACCTCGGAAAGAAGACGCAAGAGATGCTTCTCTGCTTCATTTTCCTGCCAATTTGCAGCGTCAAAAAAAAAAAAAAAATTGACGGGATGGAAACCTATGTTTTAACTATCATGAGGATCTGGAGGGGATTAGAAACATTTACCGGTAAACAATATACACAGTAGTATTTAACAGATTTTATCTGTTGTCCTGACTTGTTCTACTGCCTGACTCCATGTTTACCTTACTTCAACTTTTAACCCAAAAACATGACCCCATATATAAGCTCTACATTCTGATTTGTCATTGCTGCCATGAGTATTGTATTAAACCATCACTTCTCATTTTTAAACCAACTTTCCAGTCTTCAGACGTCTGTAGACCTTGCCGTATTTGGTGAGAGCCAGGGTCTGTTAATGATTTTCACATTTGTAGCTTGTCACAATTGTTTAATGTGAGTTCTATTAACTGGGCTGCCTGGGGTGATTATCGCTTAATACAGTACAATACCAGGAAGAATATGAGCCGACAGTGAGACTACTGACAGCGGCATCTGCACATATGGAGCGAAGAAATTATGTTTGGTATGTCCTCTCACTTTGGTTTGCCTGGGATCAATGAGGAGCAAAAAAAAAGATGCTCAGAAATAGGAATATAGGACAAAGTAAATGGCTCATTTGAAACCTGTGGAAGGTAACTTTATTATTTTTATGTTGTGTTATCATTCATAGCAGTGCTTCTTAACTGGGGTGGGGCTGGGGGGGTCCCACTTTGCTTGGAATTTTTGCATCGGGTCATGTGTTTCCATGGTGCAGGCCATCAGCACCATGGAAAGACATGATGCTAATCCAGGGTGGGTAGCATTCAGGGCAGCTCCAGAATTCTGAACGGGACAGAAGTCCACCTCCATTTAGACCTGCTTTGTCTCCTGCCCACTGCCATGCAGCCACAGCAGAGGTGAAGATCAAGAACTCTCTTGTAAAAAGGTGGTAAGGGAGAACTTAGGACTTTGAGGTGAAAGGAAGGGGATGAAACTGAGGATGAAAAAGGGGATTGAGGACTCTGATGTGAAAGTGGGGTCTGAGGTCTCTGATGTGAAAGGGGGGAATTAGGGACTCTAATATGTATGGAGGGTGCGGAAAAGTGAGGAACGATGATAAACCACCTGCTGGTAAACCTGCACTTGTAATCACACTGGATTTTGATTTGACAGGGACCCTATTTTAGACTGGGGTGTCTCGAGATTTTGTATACCTTCAAAGGGTGTCATGACCTAAAAAAAAAAAGCTGAGAAACGCTTATCTATAGAACGCCAACAAC
>CM053028.1:504575170-504764830 GCA_028564925.1 Lithobates sylvaticus | reverse complement strand
CAAATCAGTGTATATTATTTAGTGCATATACAATGCCTTGAAAAAGTATTCACACCCCTTGAAATTTTCCACATTTTGTCATGTTACAACCAAAAACGTAAATGTTTTTTTTGGGAATTTATGTGAGCAACACAAAGTGGAACATAATTAAAGTAGAAAGAAAATTATAAATTGTTTTCAACATTTTTTACAAATAAATATTTGAAAAGTGTGAGGTGCATTTGTATTCAGCCCCCCGAGTCAATACTTTGTAGAACCACCTTTCACTGCAAGTCTTTTTGGGGATGTCTCCACCAGCTTTGCACATCTAGAGTGACTTTTTTGCCCATTCGTCTTTACAAAATAGCTCAAGCTCTGTCAGATTGGATGGAGAGCGTCTGTGAACAGCAATTTTCAAGTCTTGCCACAGATTCTCTATTAGATTTAGGTCTGGACTATGACTGGGCCATTCTAACACATGAATATGCTTTGATCGAAACCATTCCATTGTAGCTCTGGCTGTATGTTTAGGGTTGTTGTCCTACTGAAAGGTGATCCTCCACCCCAGTCTGGAGTTATTTTCAGACTCTTATAGGTTTTCTTCTAAGGTTGCCCTGTATTTAGCTCCATCCATCTTCCCATCAACTCTGAGCAACTTTCACTGCTGAAGAAAAGCATCCCCACAACATGATGCTGCCACCACCATATTTCACGGTGGGGATGGTGTGTTCAGGGTGATGTGCAGTGTTAGATTTCCGCCACACATATAGTTTTGCTTTTAGGCTAAAAAGTTAAATTTTGGTCTCATCTGACCGGAGCACCTTCTTCCAGATGTTTGCTGTGTCCCCCACAAGGCTTCTCGCAAACTGCAATTGGGACTTCTTATGGCTTTCTTCTTGCCACTCTTCCATAAAGGCCAGATTTGTGAAGTGCATGACTAATAAATGTTCTGTGGACAGATTTTCACACCTGAGCTGTGGATCTCTGAAGCTCCTCCAGAGTTACCATGGGCCTCTTGGCTGTTTCTCTGATTAATGCTCTCCTTGCCGGCCTGTCAGTTTAGGTGGACGGCCATGTCTTGGCAGGTTTACAGTTGTGCCATACTCCTTCCATTTTCGCATGATGGATTGAACAGTGCTCTGTGAGATGTTCAAAACTTCAAAAAAAAATTTTACAACCTAACCCTGCTTTAAACTTCTCCACAACTTTGTCTCTGAACTGTCTGGTGTGTTCCTTGTGTTCCTTGGCCTTAATGATGCTGTTTGTTCACTAAGGTGTGTATATATATATATATATATATATATATATATATATATATATATACTGAGATGAAATTACACACAGGTGGACTCTATTTACTAATTAGGTGACTTCTGAAGGCAATTGGTTCCACTAGATTTTAGTTAGGGGTATCAGAGTAAGGGGGCTGAATACAAATGCACGCCACACTTTTCAATTATTTATTTTGTAAAAAAATTTTGAAAACCATTTGTCATTTTCCTTCCACTTCACAATGATGTGCCACTTTGTGTTGGTCTATCAAATAAAATCCCAATAAAATATGTTTACGTTTTTGGTTGTAACATGACAAAATGTGGAAAATGTCATGGGGTATGAATACTTTTTCAAGGCACTATATATCTGAAAATCGATCAGTCCTGCTGTACTGATTTTCGTGGAAAGGAGCTGCGCTAAAGATTGAAAATATCAAGAAATTGTGATATATGGTAAAAATTGCTAATACAAAATATGAACAAAGTGAAAATTGCCCAAATAGCTATACGTTTCACGTGAAGTGTGTCAAGGAAAGAGTCTCCGTAATGTCAGACTATATTAGTGTACCATATATATATAAAAGTGAACCATATATACAAAAAAGTGAATGAATAAACACCCGGCTGAGCTCTTCCAATTTAGGTGAAAGTTTCAAAGTGATAAAGCTACTCTGGGTCACTGTCAAAGCGACTCAGTTGTGAATGAAAAAGGACAAAAAGGTGAAAAAAACAAGAAAAATATAATGCTACTGCCTATAATTGTGAAATTTAGTAAACGCCTGACAGAGCATATAGTGACACGTAGATGAAATAACTATGCGTTTTACATGGGATGTATCTGGGAAAGGGTCTGCATGCTGACAGACTTAATTGGTATACCCTATATATAGCAAAGTGAATAGATAAACACCCGGCTGAGCTTTTCCAAATTGAGTAAAAGCTTTTTAGATAATAATGTTACACTTAGTCGCTATGAAGGCGACTAAGTTGTAAGTGTAAAAAAAGGAAAACATAAAAACATATACAATATTACAACCTGTAGTTGTAGTAATTAGTAAACAACTGACAGAGCATATGATGACACATTAATCAACTGTTCAGTCTGAAATGTGAACAAAAATTAAATTCAATAGAAATCGTGGCTATATATGTGCAATTAGTAAACTCCTTGTGAGCAATTATACCAACAGTGAATCAAAGGTATAAATGAACCACATGTATATAGATACACAATAGCGTAAACACCCTCCAAAGCAACAAACGTTAGACGGATGTCATAGCTGACTGAATATGTTGCCAAAAAAAAGGTATTTTAAACAAAAGGTATTTTAAACAGTGTGTAAGTCCCGTTTTGAACACAGTCTCTATGACGGCTTTGAATATTTCATATAGAGCGTGACTTGTATAACACCTCAGAAGAAAGTGTAGAGACCTCCACCATAGACACACTTGTCTCCTTACCGGAACTAGATGATCCCTTTTTTAAGGGGACCGCTCGCACAGGTGGCTTGTAAACCCTAGCCAAGGGTAGACTCTGGAAAACACCCGAAATCCTGCCGACCTGGCTCCTTTGGGAATCCCTGAAACTCCAAATCCTCCAAGGTCTCCAATCGGGGCCAATCTCAGTGGTTATGAGTGTAATGGAACCCAGGGAAATCAAAGAAAAGCTCCCATAGCATAAAATCCAAGGGTATTTATTTTGATAAAAGCAAACAAAACACTTACAATGTAACGATCGATATAGGCATGAAGCGAGCCGGCCGGTCTCGCGTACACAGCCCGTGGTAACGGGATCACGTCGTGCTGCGGTGGCGTCAAGACGTAGCTCCTCCTCCCTACGCGTTTCGTCATCAAAGGACGTCGTCACGGGGCACGGGCTGCGTCATGACGCACCGCATTATATACAGACACTAATCACCCAAGCCTCAATGTGAGTCTCAGACTAGGGAACAGCGTCCGCCATTTTGGAAAAGGGAAAGAACACTCTAATCCACATATGAACTAAGGGATAAGTTGGTATTATGTTTATTCTTACCAATCGTGAGAACATATAGTCTGCACTATATCAAACTGGAGCGGGGCGCTCCTAGCGGATTCACATTGAATGAAAAACGTAAAAATAGAAGAAATAAAAGATTAAAAAAATACAATAATATACAATTATAATGCTGCCAGAAAAGGTTTTATGAGACCATATTTCATGACGGGGGCTGGTGAGCTTTAAGGGACTGCTGGTATCAAGTGTGATATATTGTCCCTCTGCGGGATGAGGGAAAATTACCCCCTTGAGAGGGTCAATACACATTGATGGACTGAGCTCCATTAAAGTAGAAAATGTAAATTAAAATCTTGGAATATTAAACCCTCCAATGAAGACTTAATGTAGAGGGATAAATGTGAAAAAGTTATAATAAAATTCCTCTGTTCTAAATTTAACCATCACATTGTAAAAATGAAATTAAAAAAAATGGTTTTATTGAAAAGTTGAGATGAAAAAGGAAACTACCAGAGTTTACCATTTGTAAAGGTATGTATGAGACTAATCGTTGAGCTGGCTAAATGATTAGTGTGGGGAATGATCAAGATGGGCTGTTCCACTATCAGAGATCCACATTGATGGCCAGACATATCAAGATGGAATAACCATATATAGTACTACATAAACATGCAACATATTCAAATATGATATTGGAAAGGACCTACATATTTAAATTGTATGAGCTTATACATTAGCAATATCCGATATGATAGTAGAACAGTCCTACATAACTATAGTGCATGAGCTCACATATCTACAATAACCAATATGGAAAAGTTGATATATAAAAAAAAACTTTACATGCATAAAATATTAGTGTTATGTAGACAGCTTGAAAGACAAGCTGCTATGAATTGTCTATGAAGCAATTAATGTCGACATCAATGTTGAGTCTGAATGGTGTGTAGCTTTTGATTTTGTGGACCCATGACATTTCTAGTTTGGAAATGCTATTCACCATATTGCTCCCTCGCCAGTGTGGACTGAATTTATCGATGCCCAAAAATATGGTGTTATTAGGATCCCTGTTATGGACTCGAAGGTAGTGCTTGGACACTGAGTGCTTAGTGAAGCCCCGACGTATATTGTTTATATGTTCATTCAGTCGGACCTGTAATGGTCTTTTAGTCCGGCCCACATACTGGAGCCCACATGGGCATTGGAGCATGTAAACCACTCCTACTGTAGAGCATGTGATGAACGGCTCTATGCCAAACTGCTGGGAGGTGCAAGTGGAAACAAATGTTGTGGTTCTTCTGGCTCAATCATCTGTTCTCACTTCACGTTTTAAGGATAAGGGCTATACCTCAGAATTCCTTAGTGATACTCTTGCCTTAGTGGACAAGACTGATCGGAATACACTACTAATTGAAAAACCGTCTGGTCAGAAACACGATGCATATCGTAATCCTTTCATTACCAGCTTTTCATGCCAACATGCCAAAGTTAAACATATCATTGGCAAACATTGGCATATATTACGGAGTGATAGAGTATTGGGAGCTATCCTTCCCGACAAACCTCAGGTTGTCTTCAGAGGAGCCCCCTCTCTGAAAGACAAGATAGCTCCCAATATTCTTAATCCCCCTCTCACTAAGACTGGCTTTTTTCCGTTGCTCAAAGGTTACCACCAATGTAGACGTTGCCAAGTCTGCACACTCAATAAGATAAAAGCCAGAAGAACCACAACATTTGTTTCCACTTGCACCTCCCAGCAGTTTGGCATAGAGCCGTTCATCACATGCTCTACAGTAGGAGTGGTTTACATGCTCCAATGCCCATGTGGGCTCCAGTATGTGGGCCGGACTAAAAGACCATTACAGGTCCGACTGAATGAACATATAAACAATATACGTCGGGGCTTCACTAAGCACTCAGTGTCCAAGCACTACCTTTGAGTCCATAACAGGGATCCTAATAACACCATATTTTTGGGCATCGATAAATTCAGTCCACACTGGCGAGGGAGCAATATGGTGAATAGCATTTCCAAACTAGAAATGTCATGGGTCCACAAAATCAAAAGCTACACACCATTCGGACTCAACATTGATGTCGACATTAATTGCTTCATAGACAATTCATAGCAGCTTGTCTTTCAAGCTGTCTACATAACACTAATATTTTATGCATGTAAAGTTTTTTTTATATATCAACTTTTCCATATTGGTTATTGTAGATATGTGAGCTCATGCACTATAGTTATGTAGGACTGTTCTACTATCATATCGGATATTGCTAATGTATAAGCTCATACAATTTAAATATGTAGGTCCTTTCCAATATCATATTTGAATATGTTGCATGTTTATGTAGTACTATATATGGTTATTCCATCTTGATATGTCTGGCCATCAATGTGGATCTCTGATAGTGGAACAGCCCATCTTGATCATTCCCCACACTAATCATTTAGCCAGCTCAACGATTAGTCTCATACATACCTTTACAAATGGTAAACTCTGGTAGTTTCCTTTTTCATCTCAACTTTTCAATAAAACCAATTTTTTTAATTTCATTTTTACAATGTGATGGTTAAATTTAGAACAGAGGAATTTTATTATAACTTTTTCACATTTATCCCTCTACATTAAGTCTTCATTGGAGGGTTTAATATTCCAAGATTTTAATTTACATTTTCTACTTTAATGGAGCTCAGTCCATCAATGTGTATTGACCCTCTCAAGGGGGTAATTTTCCCTCATCCCGCAGAGGGACAATATATCACACTTGATACCAGCAGTCCCTTAAAGCTCACCAGCCCCCGTCATGAAATATGGTCTCATAAAACCTTTTCTGGCAGCATTATAATTGTATATTATTGTATTTTTTTAATCTTTTATTTCTTCTATTTTTACGTTTTTCATTCAATGTGAATCCGCTAGGAGCGCCCCGCTCCAGTTTGATATAGTGCAGACTATATGTTCTCACGATTGGTAAGAATAAACATAATACCAACTTATCCCTTAGTTCATATGTGGATTAGAGTGTTCTTTCCCTTTTCCAAAATGGCGGACGCTGTTCCCTAGTCTGAGACTCACATTGAGGCTTGGGTGATTAGTGTCTGTATATAATGCGGTGCGTCATGACGCAGCCCGTGCCCCGTGACGACGTCCTTTGATGACGAAACGCGTAGGGAGGAGGAGCTACGTCTTGACGCCACCGCAGCACGACGTGATCCCGTTACCACGGGCTGTTTACGCGAGACCGGCCGGCTCGCTTCATGCCTATATCGATCGTTACATTGTAAGTGTTTTGTTTGCTTTTATCAAAATAAATACCCTTGGATTTTATGCTATGGGAGCTTTTCTTTGATTTCCCTGGGTTCCATTACACTCATAACCACTGAAATTGGCCCCGATTGGAGACCTTGGAGGATTTGGAGTTTCAGGGATTCCCAAAGGAGCCAGGTCGGCAGGATTTCGGGTGTTTTCCAGAGTCTACCCTTGGCTAGGGTTTACAAGCCACCTGTGCGAGCGGTCCCCTTAAAAAAGGGATCATCTAGTTCCGGTAAGGAGACAAGTGTGTCTATGGTGGAGGTCTCTACACTTTCTTCTGAGGTGTTATACAAGTCACGCTCTATATGAAATATTCAAAGCCGTCATAGAGACTGTGTTCAAAACGGGACTTACACACTGTTTAAAATACCTTTTGTTTAAAATACCTTTTTTTTGGCAACATATTCAGTCAGCTATGACATCCGTCTAACGTTTGTTGCTTTGGAGGGTGTTTACGCTATTGTGTATCTATATCCATGTGGTTCATTTATACCTTTGATTCACTGTTGGTATAATTGCTCACAAGGAGTTTACTAATTGCACATATATAGCCACGATTTCTATTGAATTTAATTTTTGTTCACATTTCAGACTGAACAGTTGATTAATGTGTCATCATATGCTCTGTCAGTTGTTTACTAATTACTACAACTACAGGTTGTAATATTGTATATGTTTTTATGTTTTCCTTTTTTTACACTTACAACTTAGTCGCCTTCATAGCGACTAAGTGTAACATTATTATCTAAAAAGCTTTTACTCAATTTGGAAAAGCTCAGCCGGGTGTTTATCTATTCACTTTGCTATATATAGGGTATACCAATTAAGTCTGTCAGCATGCAGACCCTTTCCCAGATACATCCCATGTAAAACGCATAGTTATTTCATCTACGTGTCACTATATGCTCTGTCAGGCGTTTACTAAATTTCACAATTATAGGCAGTAGCATTATATTTTTCTTGTTTTTTTCACCTTTTTGTCCTTTTTCATTCACAACTGAGTCGCTTTGACAGTGACCCAGAGTAGCTTTATCACTTTGAAACTTTCACCTAAATTGGAAGAGCTCAGCCGGGTGTTTATTCATTCACTTTTTTGTATATATGGTTCACTTTTATATATATATGGTACACTAATATAGTCTGACATTACGGAGACTCTTTCCTTGACACACTTCACGTGAAACGTATAGCTATTTGGGCAATTTTCACTTTGTTCATATTTTGTATTAGCAATTTTTACCATATATCACAATTTCTTGATATTTTCAATCTTTAGCGCAGCTCCTTTCCACGACCATCTTGTTTATGTAGTATAACATTTTGAGCAGCAGCTTTATACATTTGGATAGCGCAACTTTTTCTTTACACTGATGTACTGATGGCCTATTTAATTTCTTGTGGCCCAAAAAAATCCAGGACAGTACCGATATCCCCCAAATAACCCCTTTTTGGAAACTAGAAAGTCCTAGGTAACATGGCAAGTTTTTTGAAGTTGTCATTTTTTGTCACAATTATATACTGTCACCAGTGCAGTACAGCTTTACCATATAACTGTGTCGGTGATCAGGGACACTGACTGGTGATGGTATGTAAAAAAAAAAAAAATTACATTTTTTTTTTTTTTATTACATTTTTTAATTTTTTATTACATTTTGTTTATTTTTTTTAAACACACTGTGACCATTGAAATACTGTGCTACTCTGGGAAAGGGATCAGGGTTTTTTTTTTACACTAATTTTACATTATGATTGCTTATATCACTGAATCTCATTGGTTTAAGCAACCGTTTTTACTAAATAAAACTGGTTTATTCAATGTCTTTTGTTATTAGCTGCGATTGGTCAAAGCTAATCACATGGTACAGAAGGGCTGTGATTGGCCCTGTCTGTACCATGGGATCAATGTGACCAATCACAGCTAGCAACACAATTGTATACAGTTGTGCTCATAAGTTTACATACCCTGGCAGAATTTATGATTTTGTGGCCATTTTTCAGAGAATATGAATGATAACACAAAAAATGTTCTTTCACTCATGGTCAGTGTTTGTCTGAAGCCATTTATTATGAATCAACTGTGTTTACTCTTTTTAAATCATCACAACAGAAACTACCCAAATTACCCTGATCAAAAGTTTACATACCCCAGTTCTTAATACCGTGTATTGCCCCCTTTAACATCAATGACAGCTTGAAGTCTTTTGTGGTATTTGTGGATGAGGCTCTTTATATTCTTAGATGGTAAAGCGGCCCATTCCTCTTGGCCTCGAGTTTCTGTAAATTCTTGGGCTGTCTTGCATTAACTGCACGTTTTGAGATCTGTCAGAAACCATGAATCAGACCGAGACAGAAGTACAGTTAAAATCACACTTGTTTAATAATAATAATAATAATAATAGTAAAAGGTAAACAGAACAACGTAGTCAAAACATAGCCAGAGTTCGGTAACCGGAACAAATAGTCAGACAAGTCAGGATGTCAGGGAGCCAGAGATCAGGGTACTTCAGGACAGGCCAGGAAATCAGGAAACAGGAGAATCAGCATAGTGGAACAGCAAGCAGGAACCATAAGGGATGTCAGCCAAGCGAGTCTTCAACCTACCTGCATTTCCCCTGCCTGTACCCATCCAGTGCTTTTAATATTTATGCTTCAATAAAGACTTTATACTTTACGTTCTGTGTGGGTGTGCTGCCGATCCGAAGATTCTCTGTTCCATGTTTTCTGCTGCAGTGGCAGGGCGTGCACCCCACCTCACAGAAGCAACATTATTGAGTGTTACCGATTGTATCACCTGTGAGCAGCGATCTCTTTTTCTCTAGTCTTCCATAGGTAAACAGGAGAGAGTCTCTGGATGTGTTGACCAAGGCGAAGGCAGAGATGATCTGAACTGAACAACTTAAGTAACCAGCAGGACTAACGAACAGGATATCATCAACAGGTGAGTCACTGTGGAAAGATTTAGAGCTGGCAATTAACCGACAGCTGAGCAGCCTGCTCTGAGAAGGAAGGGCTGAGCCCAGCCCTGACTAGATCTCCCCAAAATGGCTCAATGATATTGCTCAATGCCTCCTAATTGTGCATCTTGAAACAGCCACACCACATATTTTCAGAGAGTCCTGTATTTCACCTGAAGTTATTTGTGGGTTTTTATTTGCATCCCAAACAATTTTCCTGGCAGTTGTGGCTGAAATTTTAGTTGGTCTACCTGACCGTGGTTTGGTTTCAACAGAACCCCTCATTTTCCACTTCTTGATTAGAATTTGAACACTGCTGATTGGCATTCTCAATTCCTTGGATATCTTTTTATATCCCTTTCCTGTTTTATACAGGTCAACTACCTTTTCGCACAGATCCTTTGACAATTCTTTTGCTTTCCCCATGACTCAGAATCCAGAAACCTCAGTGCAGCACTGGATGAAAGATGCAAGGGTCTGTCAGGAGTCTCATTGACCTTTTAAACACACACACTAATTACAAGCAAACATATCCCACCAATAGCCATTCAAATAGCCATTTAAACCCCTTTGAGTCAACTTGTGTGCATGTTATCAGACCAAAATCACCAGGGAATGTAAACTTTTCATCAGGGTCATTTGGGTAGTTTCTGTTGTGATGATTTAAAAAGAGTAAACACAGTTGATTGATAATAAATGGCTTCAGCCAAACACTAACAATGAGTGAAAGAAATATTTTTGTGTTCTCATTCATATTCTCTGAAAAATGGCCAAGAAATCATAAAATTTGCCGGTGTATGTAAACTTATGAGCACAGCTGTACAATGAAAGGAAGCCAACCATTGTTTACAATTGTAATGTGATCTGCTGTAGTTGCTCACAGCGATCACGTTACTGGCAGTGGGCCCGTACACTGATCAGTCATCGGCTGTGTCCGGTAGACCCCGTCAGTGACAGATTGTGCCGCTGCAGGCGCGTTCTGGGAGGACGTCATAAAATGTCCTCCCAAACAATAGTGCTCCTGCCCGGCCATCATTGTACTATAGGCCGGATGGGAAGGTGTTAACAAGCGATTTTTGAATGAGTGGGCTTTCTCAAACCAAAAAAAAACATACTCACTAGTAAAAATGTGTTCATTCGATAAAAAAGATTTTTCCATCCTGTTCCTTTAATGTTTCTCACCACTCTGGTCGAAAAAAAAATGTCAATATGACCCCAAAAGTCAAACAAGTGTTCTTAAACTGAAAAATGTCATATCAAATCCTCCTAGTGTGGCCAGTTGAACATTGTGGTGTAAACCCTGACACAGCCGCCCGCTCCCATTTATAGCTCAGAGACCTCCAGTGTGGACAGATTATACACATTATACATCAGATATAAACAATATGATCTATAAAATAACTGCATTTCACAGCCTGGCATGCAATTTTCTCGGGATGTATATAATTTCATGTGTGGGATTATTTATATAAAAACATTGACTCATGTATTTTTATCCTGCAATCTACACGACATAATGTACAATTCATTGCTGGGAGAAGCTTCCCTTTATTGCCCAGGCTCTCTGTGATGACAGTTTAAATTTATAGTTTAATGCTAGACAAAAATAGTGATATTTACCGTGTGAAATGCGCAACAAAATCATTGCGTCCTTAGTTCAGAATTCACACTGTTGTGGTATGTTTATGTGCATTGTGTTAAGGCAGGCCCTTCATTTGTGTAGACTGCCTAGCACACAATCGCATCAAGAAAGTACATGTATTGTTTTTTGTAAAGCAGCGCACTACATGTCTTTTACCGTGCGTTGTGTTGTGCTGCAATAAACATTCTTTGACACCGTGCTTTGAGGTGCCATTTTGCCCCCCCCCCCCTCTTAAACTTTTGGAGGGGGTGGACCTGGTATTAAATTAAAACTTATGAGGTCCAGGCAGTAAAAAAAAAATTCCAGCAGAGGTCAGAATCATGTGTTTGACTCTCAATGGCACCTCTGCACAATGGCAAACATGGCACGTTTTTGCAAGTTCCACAGCGCATGGTGCCAGAGTACCATACAGCTCGGTACAACGCAATTTAAAAAAAAAAATACTGTCCTCAGGCCCGCCTTCACATTCTTGCCCTCAGCCCCTCTTTATATCACACCCCTACTTGAAATTGCAGTTCCCAGCCCCCCTTCATATTACCCCATTCACATTCCTGCCCTCACCCCTTTATAGCACCCCTCTTCACATTCTTATCCTCACCCCTTTTATTGTACCCCTCCTTCCCATTGCAGTCCCCAGCCCCCCTTTACTTTCCTATCCTCACCCTCTTTATAGCAGGGACATGCAGTCAGGAGAGGCATAGCCATGAGCATTAACTACTTCCCACCCGGCCACTGTACATATACGGCCGGGTGGGAGCCGTCTACTTCTGATAGGACGTTCCGGAACGTCCTTCAGAAGTGGAGGGATCGCGTGCCCGCGCAGCGGTGCGATCCCGATGCGGCCGTGTCACCCGGACACGGCGCATCTCGGATCGGCAGGAGGGCTTGGTGATTGGCCGTCCTGATCACATGACGGCCGTGTCGAATCACAGCCGTCATGTGATGTAAGCAAACAGCCGGTTGCTAGGCAATCGGCTCTCCTCTCCTCACACGGAAGTCGTCGGTGAGGAGAGGAGAGCGGATCGCTGCAGCCGGCTGGTGATCAGTGAGTATTAGCTGTTTTTTTACAGCTTTTTACTCACTGATCACCAGTCTAGTGTCCCCGCAGTGTAAACACACATGTCCCCACACATGTCTCCAAAAATTAAAAACACATGTCCCCAAATAAAAACACATGTCCCCAAATAATGAAAACACATGTCCCTCACATATGTCCCAGTAAAATAACATGTGCCAATGATTATCTGCACACATATGTCCGTGATCACCTGCACACATCTGTACATGATCATTTGCGTACATATGTCCGTGATCACGCGAACCAATTATTATACACTTAACGGAATTTTTTTTACTAAAAACATGTAGCAGAATACATTTTGGCTTAAATTTATGACAAAATTTGTTTTTTTTGGATTTCTTTTAAAAAAGAAAAGAAGAAAATATCGTTTTTTTTTTCAAAATTTCCACTATGCTTTCGCTTATATCGCAAAAAATAAAAAACGGAGTCGCGAATAAATACCACCAAACTAAAGGTCTATTTGTGCGAACAAAATGATAAAAAACTCATTTGGTTACAGCATTGCATGACCGCGCAATTGTCACTGAAAGTGCGAGAGCGCTGAAAGCTGAAAATTGGTCTGGGAAGGAAGGGGGCGAAAGTGCACAGTATTGTAGTGGTTAAAAAAATAAAAATGACTTTGAGGGTCATAGCTCAGAGACCATGGTTCTTACCCCACCACTGGTCAAAATTTGGGGCTTCCATCATCTAAGGTTCCGGAAATACGGGGCTCTTTCTCAGCCTGTCAGAAGCTAAATACAGAGCAGCCAATTTAAATAAAAGCTGGCACACTCTATTTGCAGCAGACTGAGAGGATGAGCTCACATTGCCTCTCCTCACTTCTTGTCAGAGGCACTAAGCTAACCATTGGCCCAAGCTGTCAAATAAAAATGCTGCAGTGGAGGCACGCCTCTCACTGCAGTGTCATAGAAGGGGGCATGTTTCTGAGAGACAAATACTCCCTTCCAGCCCTCTTAACTAGAAGGGAAAAAAAAGTTAGCCTGATTTTTTTTTTTTTTGTGTACTATGAAAGATGATGTTACTCAAAGTAAATAGACACTTAACATGTCACGCTTTAAAATTGCGCACACTTGTTGAATGGTGGCAAGCTTCAGTACTTAAAAATCTCCATAGGAGACGCTTTAAGCGTTTTTGCAGGTTACATGTTTAGATTTACAGAGTTTGTCTAGTGCTAGAATTATTGTTCTCACTCGAACACTCACGGCATATGTAACCTGTGTGTATCTGGCTCTGATACTAGCCAGTGCCTCACAAGCCACTGACCTCACCACGTGTCCTTGCTTTATAGTACCCCCCTTCACATTCCACAGCACCCCCTTTATAGTACCCCTCCTTCACATTACAGTCCCCAGCCCCACTTCACATTCTTATCCTAACCCCCTTTATAGTACCCCTCCTTCACATTGCCGTCCCCAGCCCCACTTCACATTCATGTCATCACCCCCTTATAGTACCCCTCCTTCACACTGCAGTCCCCAGCCCCCCATTCACATTCCTGTGCTCACACCCTTTTTTGTAGAACCCCCCCTTAACACCGCAGTCCCCAGCCCCCCCTTGACATTTCTGTCCCTGCCCCTTTGTTGAACCCCATCCCTCTTAATAGCACTCCCTTCACATTCCTGTCCTCGCCTCGCTTTTATATCCCCCCCTAATTCATATGACAGTTTCTGACCTCCCTTTACATAACCCCCGACTTCCTTCGTCCTTCATAACAGTACAAAAGCCCTCTTCCCTGTCCTACCTTATACAGGGCTGAGGGCGGGAGGCACAGCAGGTGACATTGAAGCAGCTGACATCGGAAGTGCAGCAAAGCAATGGACGGAGGGCGGGAGCTGCCCCAGTTAACTTGACTGGTTGCTAGAATGCAGGGCAGTCCTAGCAACCAATCAGTTAACTGGGCCGGCTCCCGCGCTCTGTTTATTGCTGTGCTACTCTTCCGATGTCAGCTCTGCAAAGACAACAGAGCTAGCGGCGGCTGAGGGGAAAAAGTGGATACTAAATGGCGTGACCGCAGTAGGTCCGGATAGGACATTGACTCATTTAGGACCCAGACCACGGTCCGCCATTTAGTGATGCCTGGCCTAGATGATCCAAGCAGAGGTTCGCCCCCTCCTCCCCCTCCTCTTTGCCCACAGCCTCTTTGGATACATCGCAGGTCCCCAGAAGGCTGCGGGACCATTCACACAGGGCAGTACGATCCATGCACACACAGTGAGAAGCCAGCTATGAAGTTGCAAGTCACAGACGGCTTCCCACAGTTACCATGACGGCGCCAGGGGCCCGAAGGCCAGTGCAGAAATAACCTGGATGAGGACAGAGCTAGATCCCTGGACAGGTAAATGTCCTTTTAATAAAAGTTGGCACCTACAGTATTTGTAGTTGCTGACTTTGAATTGTTTTATTGGGGGGGGGGACTGAAGAACCACTTTAAGACACAACAGTGTGAGTCCGAATACTGGAGGAATGGGGAACGCCAAAAACCACACGACAACTGAGGTTAAAACAGGCATCGCATTGCCCCATCATCCACTTTTCAAGACGCCTCTAAAAAGCGTTCCGAATGAGCAATCAGTCAGCACTTAGCATAATAGTGGCCATACACACTTCTTTTTTCCGATCAACCTCTCCCTAGAGGAATACTCTATCGATACTTGACAACACAATAGATGCCACACATGGGAAGTGGAGTTTGATGGATAGTTGGAAGATATTATCGGAAGTTATCCATCTCGTCTTATTTTCCACCATGCAACCTCATAATTCGATCAATTGAAATACAATCAAATTTATGATCGAATCATCCCAGTGCTACCGATTGACGCAAAATTATGTTGACTGCTTGATCAAACAAGAGTCTAAAAATTGCACATCGATCAGATAATAACATTGAAGTGTGTATGCCTGCGATGAGATTGACCATATTCTATACAATCTGTACAAACTTCTTTAGATCTACTATCTACTATCAACTATGTAGTGCAAGAGCCTTTCTGATATGAATTGAATAAGCTTAGGTTTGCCCTCATATTACATATTTTGGTAACTCTAAAGGATATTCTAAAGAAATGGTGCAGTGATATATAGTGTATGGCCGGTCTAATCGGTTTTACCACCCTCTTTACTCAACACAGCGGATGGGGGTGGGGTTCACATTGGGCAGAACTACCCCCTGTTGTACTGGTGAACGGGGCCGCACTGCAACCACCATGCAGCCACGTGCAATGCATGTAGTTGAGTTGCAGTGGTGTGGGCTTTTCGGTGTATAAACAGGCAGTGATGAGGTGACATATCATTTTCCAGCCACAAGTCAGACACCCTCTGAAAAGCAATCCACCATGGATGACTTTTTAGAGGGGTGGCAAGGGCTGCTACTAGTGTAAATAAGGCCCTATTTTTATTTGTTCCTGTTTTTCTTTCTTATCCTCTGTCTTCTCGCTGCTTCTTTTCTTTTCTCTCTCTCTTACTCTGGCATAAAATTATACATACCGTACATTGTTTCCTAATGAACTGTCCCTTTGACTGGGACAAGAATAAGTGTATTGTAAGACAGTGGTTCAGTATACCAGTCTGCACCAGGTACCACCACTTGAAGGGTGATGCTAAGGAGTAGTGGCATGCAGGGAGGGACTGCAGATGCTTGAGCACCTGCACTTTCTCCTGCTGCCCCCTCAAAAAAGGGATGACACCCAAACTGTGAACTTCTGTTGATTGCTGCAGTCCCATGTGTCACTTTTGTGGCTGCTTATGTAGTTTTCTAAATACCCCTCCGTTCTTGTGAGAATCAAGAATCAACATCACTTCCTTGTTCTCACAAGAGTTCATGGTCAGTTTCATGTATTGGAGCTGCTTACAAGAGGGGAAGTCAGGATCACCCGAGGTCTGCTGGAGAGGTGGTGGTGGTCAAAGGTTAAAAATCCACTGAACCAGCAATGGTTCACACCTCCTCTCCTCCACCCCCCATTACCAATAATACATTTCTGCTCTCCGCCTGCACTGACTGCACACTTCTCCTCCTTCAGCTATGCACATCTCCTCTTCCCTGCTTACAGAGTCAACTGTGCACTTATATTACCCACCAACGATTACCTTCCAATTCTTTACCTTCAAAGCCAGCCTTGCACTTCTCTTTGCCTCCAGCGCTGACCATGTAGTTCTCCTCTCCTCCCCCTCAAGAGCCAGCCATAAACTTTATCCTTTTTACCATTACCAATCTTGTACTACTTATTTACCTCTAGAGCTAATCTTGTACTTCTCATGTCATCTGCCTACAGCATAAAATATGCATGTATCCTCACCAACACCAACCTTGCACTTCTCCTTCACTTCCAAAGTCAACCTTGCGTTTCTTATTCACATCCAGAGCCAACCTTGCATTTCTTCCTCACTTCCAGAACTAACTGTGTACTTCTTCATCTTCAGAGCCAACCTTATGCTTCTCCTTCACCTGTAGAGTCAACCTTGCCCTTCTCCTTCACCTCCAGAGTCAACCTTGTACTTCTTAACCTCCAGAGTCAACCTTGCATTTCTTCTTCACTTCCAGAGCCAACCTTGCAACCTCTTCCTATTCCTCCAGCACTGACCATGCAAATCTCTTCTCCTCCACCTCAAGATTTCAGCTCCCCTCCTGTTCCTGTGACAACCCAAAAATGTTTTCCATCCATTTCTGTACCCGAGACAATGGCCACCAGGACCAATAGTGAGGGTGAATCTCCTAAACAGGGATGCAAACCTGACAATGGCTCTAATCCTTCCACATTCTATGCAAAACTAATAAAATACATACACTTTACCTACAAATATAAAAATATAACATTTTATAGTAATACATTTACAGAAAAGCGCATGGCATCCTTTTCAGAAAGAAGGTTGACAGTGAATTTATTTCCTACATGTCATAGCTTATCCTTACAGCCCTAAAATAGGATTATTTCCCCTAAAGAGCACCTTCTGTTTTCAGCTCTTCCTGGCATTTGCTGCATTCCGTGAATCCCTGCTAGTCTGTGCATCAAACTGGACAGGACAGGTCAGGTCTCCAGCAGGTGATGCATGTTGTGCCCTGAGGCAGGCTCGCCAGAATTATTGCGCTGGAAATGAGAACCTCCATCCGTTGATTTAAAACCTTTTCCTGGCACTGCTCACCTGGAGCCATTGAGCACTTTTTTTTAAAACTGATCGTTATCTCTTATCTTCTCTGATGTCTATCAATCAGTTGTGAGTCACGTATCGTTTTAATATCATTTAATAGCAATTACCCAGAAGATTTTACTTCCTTCATGACCAGGCCATTTTTTGCTTTTTATTATTACACTACTTTTGTGGGAATGTGGGATAATACTGTGCAAACTAATATCAAATCTCAAAAAAAAAGGTGAAAAAGCTGCTACACAAGAATGTGAATGAATGAATGAATGAATGACTTGTATAGCGCAACCTATGCGAACTGAATCGCCTCAGGGCACTTTTTGCCACTGGTGTCCATCTGTGGTATAGTGCGGTCCTTGCCCTGTGGGGTCCCGACACGCTTACAAACACATACACATACAACATACACATATTTGGCCAATTTTTATCGACAGGATCTAATTAACCTACCAGCATGTCTTTACCCGGAGGTCAGTGGAGTACCCGGAGGAAACCCACGCAGGCACAGGGAGAACATGCAAACTCCAGGCAGAAGGTGTCGTGGTCGGGATTTGAACCAGCGACCCTATTACCGCTAGGTGAAAGTGCTAACCTGGATAAAATGTAGCGCTGAAACTGATTATACAGTGAAGAGAACACACATGAATGATGAACAACCTAATAGACATTCAATAACAAATGCATAATAGAGCCCAACGTAGTGAAATGAATAAAGATAGCAAAATAAGTTCAAGGACACAAATCTGGTCCTAAAAAGGAAAACTTAATAAAAGTCCACAACCATAAGGTGATAATCCTCAAACGATTGAAGGGACCCGGGATCTCTGATGGTATCTCCAAAAGACCTTGTGGGTATCAACCGAACTGGAGGTAGCCCAATTGGAACGCCACAGCAACTCGTATCCGAACACGGTATGTAGGGGGAAAAAAAGGGGGGAGGGGGCTCCAATAGTACAGGTCAAACAAGTAGGTTTATTTTAAAAACCGACATACATGGAATAAAAAGTGATCACGAATAGTAAAAGCAATGTGGGGAGGGATGAACCTTTCCCGATGCGTTTTGTCCTACTAGGACATCTACAGGGGCATCTAACTGCTCCCCCACACTGCACATATATAAATAGATAACATAAGAACATCACAGCCAATCAACATCAATCAATTAGGTAGGAAAATAGAAAGGCCTCCGATTGGAGGTGAACCAGTCAGCTGATGACTTGAGTTCCAAACCTCCTTGAGTTCCAATCCTTAAATTCCTACCAATAAGAGACCTCACTTGAACATCAATCAATTAGGTAGGAAAATAGAAAGGCCTCCTTAAAATCCTTAAAATTCCTACCAATAGGAGACCTCCCTTGAGAGCAAGCACGGAAGTGGCATGGCTACCGTGCGGTATAAACCGTGTCAGAAAGCCTGTGAAATAACCCATGCGCTCACATGACTAACAATAGCCAGTCATTAAAAGAGGGGAGTGGCTGAGCATCACCACATCACGTGGGGAGCCGCCCCTGATGCTGTACATCCGTAACACTGACGGCACGGCACAGCGTCACGTGGCGACACCCCAAGTCACCCGAAAACAGAGGGCGCCACCAACATGACGTAACGCGCCACACCGCCGTTGCAACAACCCGCACAGGGCCGCAAGGCTAAAAATAGAAGAGAACCCAGACCGGAAGTAATAAAAAGACAAACCGGAAATGTATCGCAACATTTAGATCGGGAAAAACAACTGGATCCTCTAGATGCTTTAAGTGACACCAACATCCCGGAAGATTGGTGGTCACAAAGCATCTGAAATAATGGAAAATTAATATGAATGTAAATAAACTAAAGAATAAAAAATAATAATAATGTCCGTAAAAAGGGGCTGTACCACACCACCAATAGTGTGTACTGCAAACGAAAAAACGGAAATATACAGATCCATATAGAACTTATCCATCCAAATAAATGGATGAATAAATATGATAAAAATGATATACCTAACATAACCATATCTCTAACAAAATAATAAAAAACTAAAAATATATACATGAATATATAAATTAAAGCGGAGGTCCACACAAATTTCTAGGTTTAGCTCCATCGCATTATTGCATTGCTTACATTGTTAAAGCGGTTGTATACCCTCTATTACAACTTGCACCTACAGGTAAGCCTAGATTAAGGCTTACCTGTAGGTACAAGAAATATCTCCTAAACCTACACGGTTTAGGAGATATTTGCCAAAAAGTTTTACAACATTGTCTACGGCGCATGCATTCACAGGGTTAATTCCCATGCACAAATTCGGCTTGCCGAATTTGAAGTCTCCCGCGCGCATGCGCGGAGCGACGTCTTCACTGCTCTGGCCAATCACAGTGCTGCATCAGCGCTGTGATTGGTCGGAGCGGCGATACCCGGAATTAATCTTCCGGGTATCTGTGGAGACATGGTTGCGGCTAGAGGGGGAGACTAGGACGGCGTAGGGGGCCCCGATCTAAGGTAAGTGATGCATAATGAGCGAGTATGCTAGTCATACTATCTCATTATGGCTTTGTCTTGCAAAAAAAAAAACGGGTATACAGCCACTTTAAATGTACCTGTATATCTGTGCTTACTTATTCGTTTCCTGTCTATGACCCTCGCGGGTATAGTGGGGTAGGGTCTTAATATCCAGCGCAGCTCTGTCTCCTGGAAGCTCTGTATCATTATTCCCTGGAGTCAGTGCGGAGGCCCGCCGCAAATTGTGTGTGTTCAGTGTTATCTTTGTTGCCATCACAACGGGGCAGGAACTTCCGACGATGCAGCCCGTTGGAAACTCCGCGCCGTACAAACTGCCGCAATCTGAGAAGCTGACTGCGCAGAACTGATTTGAGCCATTGGGCGTGATGACAGCTATCGACCGGAATGTAACCATTCCGGTCGGTAGGTTTGAAGTAGGTTTTAAACTCAAGATGTTGATCCACAGCAATAATTTCTAGATCCAGAAAATGAATGGAAGTAAGACTAGCCTGATAACTAAGATGTATACCCCGATCCTTAGAATTGAGCAAGACCATAAACTCTTCCAATGATGCAAGGTCGCCCTTCCAGAGGAGGAGGATGTCGTCTATGTAACGAGCCCAAAGGACCAATTCTGGTCTCCTAAGAGCATAGATAACATCCTCCTCCCACTTGGCCATGAATAAGTTCGCCCCCGTGGCCACGCCCTTAGTCTGCAAATAAAATAGATTTTGAAACCAAAAATAATTGTGTTTAGTGGCGAATCTGAGGAGGTCCATAATGAAATTACACTGAATCAAAGAAAGAGCAGTGTTTTGGGACAGATAATATTCAACACCCAAAAAACCTAAATCATGAGGGATGCAGGTATATAAGGCCATGACATAAGCCGTCACCAGAATCATACCCTCCTGATAATCAATAGATTCAAGCAGTCTAATAGTGTCACCAATATCTTTAAGGTATGAAGGAACTAAACGGACGAGTGGTTGGAGATGGTAATCAATATATCTACCAATCCTCGATGTCACTGAGTCAATCCCACTGACTATGGGTCGGCCAGGGGGATTGACTGGGTCCTTGTGTACCTTTTGGGAGATAATAAATGGCTGGAATACGTGGTGCCAAAGGTACCATCACACCACTTACACTACTTTTAACTGGTAACTGTACGGTCAGCAACACTACAGAAACAAAACTTATATCATTTTTTTCAGACAAATATAGCTTTCTTTTGGTGGATTGTGTTCCTTACTGGTTTTTTTTTGGTTTTGCAATATAAACAAAAAAAACGTTTTGCAATATAAACTTAAAAAAATACTTTCTGCTGCAAAACATATCCAATAATTATTTTTTTAATTAAGTCATACATTTTAACCAAAATGTAAAATAAAAAAAAAAATGTTCTGTCCATCAGATGGATATATTCTGATTATCTGCATTTGTGTTGTTGTAAATGACATTTAATGTTGTTACCTTTTTATAGGAATCATTTGCAGAGCTTAGGCGCCATCTAGCGTCCTTTTTTGGGTATTAGGAATCATTTGCAGAGCTTGGGCGCCATCTAGCGTCCTTTTTTGGTATTGCTTCTGTGTGTATAGTTTATTAATAAAGTTTATAACCTAGGAAGTACTTGGAAAGCAAAGTATTCTGGGTAAAGTCTCACAGGAAGAGACACATTCATCATGCTTTTCAGACTGCAAGAGGTCTTGTTTCAATCTCTTACCATCAATCCCTTATTGAACTTAAAAAAGTAAGTTTTACTGTCTCATATTGTACTGTGTATATTTGTCTTTGAAATGTATGCTAAATTTATGGGATATTGTACTTATCAAGGTTTATTCTTGTTATTTGTAGTTTCACCTAGCTTGTTCCAATAAACTGCGATCGAAGAAATATGGTATCATGTTTATGGGATAAGAATGGTTTAGCTGAATGTCCTTGAGACAGAACAGTGAAATTTTTAAGCTGACCTCTGAAGGGAAGATAAGCTGACTTCGGAAGTCTGTACAGCCTGGGGCTACACAGTACCATACAGTCAGAAGCCTTAAAGAAGCAGGCCTGTGGGAGGCAAAGCAAGCAGCCACGCTACACAGAGACGCGCTCTGTCAAGCAGTACCGACACTAGAACGGTCTCTATACAGCAAGACAGCTTCTTCCCCGCAGCCATGTCTCACAGTAGAACATCTTCTTACAAAACACGATCACAAGCAAGCTCATCTAGGTCATCTGTCGCAAATGCAGCAGCTATCGCCCGTTCAAAAGCTGAAGCAGCAAGAGCCAGGGCCGCATTCGCAGACCAAGAGCTGCAGATGAAAAAAGAAAAGGCCCACCTTGAAGCAGAAAGGGCGAGACAGGAACAAGAGAGAGAGCAAGAAAGAGTACGCATAGAGCAAGAAAGAGTACGCATAGAGCAAGAAAGAGTACGCATGGAACAAGAGAGAGAGCAAGAAAGGGTGAGACAGGAACAAGAGAGAGAGATGGAAAGAATACGCCTGGAAGACGAAAGAGCTCAGCAAGAGGCATCTCTGAAACTGCAGCAAGCTATCTTAGAAGCTAACATGGAGAAGCTGGCAGTGGAACGAGATGCTGCCGCCGCCATTGCAGAAGCAGAAGCTCTAGAAGCAGCCATCTACGATGAGCCAAGAGCAGGTAGCAGCATACCAGGCCTAGAGGAAGAACACCAAGATTCCTTGCAACGCACGTCGGATTATGTCTACCAGCACTGTGACCCAAGCAGCATCCCACAACAAGAAATTAAACATGATGTCAGAGAGTCACACCAAATCAAGCAGCAACAAGACGACCTTAGACCCCAGTGCTACAGGCAAGAAAAATCTGACAGAGTTCCAGACGTTCCAGTCTCAACCAAACCTTCTACTCCAAAAGGTACTCAACCTTCATACAAACATCAAACACCTGTCTTCACTCCAAAGGTGTATGCAACGAGCCGGTACGAACTGCCAACCGTATGCAAGTTTGAGCCCAGAGAGCCTAAAGAAGAGACTTCTATCAGGTATGCCTTTACACCGCACCACAATACACCAGCAGCCTACCCCAACGCCAATCAGGCTACTGTAGACTTTGCCAAGTTCCTGGCCAAACGCGAGTTAGTTACCCAAGGACTTGCCAAATTTAGTGATCGCCCTCAACACTACAGGGCGTGGCGATCCTCTTTCCAGAGTGTTATCCAAGGTCTAGATCTATCTTGCAGACAACAGATAGAACTCCTTGTAAAGTGGCTTGGCAATGATTCTGCTGAACACGCCAAAAGGATCAGAGACATTAATATAAACCACCCTGAGATAGGCCTTACAAACATCTGGAACAGACTGGATAGATGTTATGGCTCACCAGAGGCTATAGAGAGTACACTGTTTAAAAGGATAGAAGACTTTCCAAAAATACCTAGCAGAGGTTATCAAAGACTCAGAGAATTCAGTGACCTATGTATGGAGTTACAAGTTGCTAAAGCGGAAGGTGACTTACCTGGCCTTTCTTATCTTGACTCTGCTAGAGGTATTAACTCCTTAGCTCAAAAACTTCCTTATGAGTTACACGAAAGATGGATTGCTCATGGCTGTAACTACAAACGGAAACACAATGTGCCCTTTCCACCATTTAGTGAGTTTGTGGACTTTGTAGACAGACAAGCAGGAACGAAAGATGACCCCAGCTTCATTTTTCCAGTGTCTTACATCACTTCTGCTGGCCCTAAGCAACTCAGGGCTCCAGTAGCAGTGCACAAAACTAACATTTCTTCTCACAGATTTGCAGAGTTTCAGCCAGAGGATCAAGTCAATGACCCTACGAAGTTCTGCCCTCTACATAAGATGCCACATCCTCTTCTGAAATGCAGAGCCTTCAGGACAAAGACCATCCAGGAACGCAAAGCCTTCCTCAAAGAGAACAACATCTGTTACAAGTGCTGCTCTTCGTCTACACACTTCGCCAAGGACTGTAAGGTCAGTGTCAAATGCACAGAGTGTGACAGCACAGAGCACCACACAGCTTTACACCCAAAGCCTACTCCAAGAACCTTCCCACCTGTCCATGGTGACAAGGAGCAAGGCAGGGAGACCAAAGACTCTAGTACAGATACCACAGCAATCACTTCACAGTGCACTGAAGTCTGCAAAGGAAGTACAGGTGGCAGATCTTGCTCTAAAATCTGTCTAGTGAAAGTTTACCCAAAGGGACGCAGAGACAAAGCAGTCAAGCTCTACGTCATTTTGGATGATCAGAGTAATAAGTCACTAGCCAGACCTGTGTTTTTTGACATTCTAAACCTTAAAGGCCCCAGAAGCCCCTACTCCCTTAGGACTTGTGCAGGTACAGTGGAAACGGCGGGGAGAAGAGCTGACGGCCTACAAATTGAATCTATGGATGGTAAGACATGCCTACCCTTACCGACCATAATAGAGTGCAACCAGATGCCAGACAACAGATCAGAGATTCCCACACCAGACGCAGCAGCTCACCAGACTCACTTGAAGCACATAGCACATCTCATACCAGAACTTGATGATCAGGCTCAGATAATCTTACTCCTAGGGAGGGATATCTTGCAAGTCCACAAAGTAAGGAAACTGATCAACGGTCCTAAAAGTGCTCCATATGCCCAAAAACTGGATCTTGGGTGGGTCATTATAGGTGATGTTTGCCTGGGAGGTGCACACAAACCGGCATCTGTTAATAATCTGCTCACTAGTACCCTCGAGAATGGTCGTCCTTCTCTTTTCCAACCCTGTCAAAATCGCATCCTCATAAAGGAGCTACCTCACAACAACCCTGTACCTCTTCCTTTCCTAAGTCCCCTCTGTGACAGCAATGCCTATGACGATGACCAAAGCGACTTAGGACACTCAGTGTTCAGGAGAACAAAGGAAGACAACCAGGTAGCAATGTCCATTGAGGATAGGATCTTCCTAGAGGTTATGGAAAGCAGTATGGAGAAAGACGTGAGTAATAACTGGGTAGCACCTCTTCCCTTTAGGCCACAAAGACAACGTTTGCCTAACAACAGGGAACTAGCATATAAACGCCTCACTTCCTTAAGACACAATCTGCAAAGGAAACCAGAGATGAGAGAACATTTCTTTTCCTTCATGGGCAAAATATTCCAAAATGGCCATGCTGAGGTAGCTCCAGACCTCAAAGACTCAGAAGAATGTTGGTACTTACCCATATTTGGGGTCTATCACCCTAAGAAGCCAGGGCAGATTAGAGTGGTGTTTGATTCCAGCGCCAAGCATGAAGGTGTCTCTCTAAATGATGTCCTTCTTTCTGGCCCTGACCTCAACAACAGACTATTGGGAGTACTTCTCCGCTTCCGCAAGGATTCAGTCGCATTCATGGCAGACATACAACAAATGTTCTATTGCTTTCTTGTTAAGGAAGAACACCGAAACTTTTTGAGGTTTCTCTGGTTCAGGGACAACAACCCCTTTGGAGACATCACAGAATACCGCATGAAGGTGCACATATTTGGCAACAGCCCTTCCCCTGCAGTTGCTATATATGGCCTCAGACACTCTGCTAGAGTGGGAGAGTCAGAGTATGGGTCAGATGTCAGACAATTTGTGGACAAGGATTTCTATGTAGACGATTGCTTGAAATCACTACCCACAAATGAAGCCGCAATCAGTCTCCTCAAAAGAACTCAGGCAATGCTTGCGTGTTCCAACTTAAGGCTCCCCAAGATTGCTTCCAACAGTAGAGAAGTTTTAGAAGCCTTTCCTGTCCAAGACCATTCCAACGAGTTAAAGGACGTAGATCTAGGCACAGACTCACTCCCCATGCAACGCAGCCTTGGTTTGCTTTGGGACTTAAGATCTGACACCTTCACTTTCCAAGTAAACACAGAGGAAAAACCCTTTACCCGTAGAGGTGTCCTGTCTACCATAAACAGCCTATACGATCCTTTAGGCTTTGCAGCACCTGTCACCATCCAGGGTAAGGCACTACTCAGAGACTTAACCTGTGAGTCGCTAGATTGGGACCACCCTCTCCCCACCGACAGGAAGAACCTATGGCTAGAGTGGAAGGACTCACTAACAGCGCTATCCAATCTTAAAATTCCACGCCCATATGCACCTCTGTCATCTGCAGATGTTCAGATGCAAAGACTTTGTGTGTTTGCGGATGCTTCTGTTAAAGCAATTGCTGCTGTAGCTTACCTGAAAACCATAGACACTAAAGGACAAAGCCACATAGGGTTTGTAATGGGAAAAGCAAAACTTGCACCACTGCCTGAACACACCATACCCAAGCTGGACACTTCAAGTTTCATTAATGCTCTTAGACGTTTCATTGCAATCCGAGGCCCAGTGAAACTCATTCGCTCTGACAGAGGATCTAACTTTGTAGGAGCAGTGAAAGAACTGCAAATTCCTTCCAACTTGGACATCCCCAGTGTAAAAAGGTATTTGAGTAAGCAAGACTGCATGTGGATCTTCAATCCACCTCACTCTTCTCACATGGGAGGTGTGTGGGAGAGGATGATAGGTATAGCCCGCAGAATTCTTGACTCTATCTTCCTACAAGTAGGAACTGCAAGGCTTACTCACGAGTGTTTAGTGACATTTATGGCAGAGGTTACAGCCATCATTAACGCCAGACCCTTAACTTCAATTTCAAGTGACTCTGAAGATCCAATGGTTCTCACACCTACCATGTTGCTCACGCAAAAGACTGGTCCTGTAGGTACTCCAGCTGGAGAGTTTTGTGAGAAGGACCTTTACAAACGTCAATGGAGACAAGTTCAAACTCTTGCCAATACCTTCTGGAGTCGGTGGAGGGAGCAATACACATCTACTCTTCAACTAAGGAGGAAGTGGCACTCAGAAAAACCTAACCTTAAACTTGGTGATGTTGTGCTCATGAGAGATTGCCAGACACTAAGGAACATGTGGCCTTTAGGTCTAGTCACCAAAGTACTGCCAAGCAAAGATAATCTTGTCCGTAAGGTCGAGGTCAAGACCTTTCAACAGAATGAGGCCAAAGTGTTCTTGAGACCAGTGACTGAACTTGTTCTGTTACTTTCTACGGAGGACTCTGTTAGTGACGTCACTTGACGTCAGGCGGGGAGTGTTCTGTCCATCAGATGGATATATTCTGATTATCTGCATTTGTGTTGTTGTAAATGACATTTAATGTTGTTACCTTTTATAGGAATCATTTGCAGAGCTTAGGCGCCATCTAGCGTCCTTTTTTGGTATTGCTTCTGTGTGTATTGTTTATTAATAAAGTTTATAACCTAGGAAGTACTTGGAAAGCAAAGTATTCTGGGTAAAGTCTCACAGGAAGAGACACATTCATCATGCTTTTCAGACTGCAAGAGGTCTTGTTTCAATCTCTTACCATCAATCCCTTATTGAACTTAAAAAAGTAAGTTTTACTGTCTCATATTGTACTGTGTATATTTGTCTTTGAAATGTATGCTAAATTTATGGGATATTGTACTTATCAAGGTTTATTCTTGTTATTTGTAGTTTCACCTAGCTTGTTCCAATAAACTGCGATCGAAGAAATATGGTATCATGTTTATGGGATAAGAATGGTTTAGCTGTAACTCAAATAACCACTTGTTACTACCAAGGTATGCAGAATACCATCTTTGAATACACAACACATCGAACCTTGCAGCAGATAGGCTACAGCAGCTGAAGACCACACCAGGTGCCACTCTTGTCAGCTAAGAACAGGAAACTGAGCCTACAATTTGCACAGGCTCACCAAAATTGGACAATAACAGATTGGAAAAACTTTGCCTGGTCTGATGAGTCTCGATTTCAGCTGCGACATTCAGATGGTAGGGTCCGAATTTGGCGTAAACATCATAAAAGCATGGATCCATCCTGCCTTGTATCAACGGTTCAGGCTGGTGGTGGTGTAATGGTGTAGTGGATATTTTCGTGGCACATTTTGGGCAACTTAGTACCAACTGAATGTTGTTTAAACGCCACGGTTTACCTGAGTATTGTTGCTGTCCATGTCCATCCCTTTATGACTACAAGGTACCCATCTTCTGATAGCTCCTTTCAGCAGTATAATGCACCATGTCACAAAGCTCCAATCATCTCAACACTGGTTTCTTGAACATGACAATGAGGTCACTGGACTCCAATGTCTCCACAGTCACCAGATCTCAGAGCACCTTTTGGGTCACTATGGACCATAATCTCTGAGGAATGTTTCCAACACCTTGTTGAATCTATGCCACGAAGAATTAAGGCAGTTTTACCTCCTATTTATCCCATCTTAATCTCTTTTCCTTGACAGGGTCAGACCAAATACATATTCTTTTTATTATTATACTACAGTATTCATTTATCCATGTGCATGCTCCTGAAGAGTGGATGAATCCACAAAATGCAATTGAATCTATGCCACAAAGAATTAAGGCAGGTCCGTAAGGCAAAAGGGGGTCCAACTCAGTACCAGCAAGGTGTACCTAATAAAGTGGTCGGTGAGGGTATAAGAGCCCTGAGCTGCTGAATGTCTTTGTTTAGACAGGTGGTAAAACTGTGACTCAATCGCCTACCTTTACCGCCCCTCCTGTCTGCACATCTGAATGAGCCCCTGAGGCTCTCCAGTTTGCAAATATTAAAGGCATAGTTCATCTTTTGCAAAAGTTTAATAAATGCTCCCACGTGAGAAAAAAAAAAATGGTCCTTTAATAAATTGTCTGCAATCTGTACAATGCATAGACTCCTGCATGCTCTACCCACTTAGGTCCATACAGAGGTCCCCCACTCTTTTGCAAAATTGAGATCTACGAGTTCTTTTGCCGTGGTGGCAGTTGGGACAGTTGTAGTCTTTCCATTTACAGATCCTTAAATACAGGTGTAACATGAAACATGGTCACAAAGGTGAACAAAGCCTTTAACCCCTTGGAGCCGGTGTCTTCTGGCCCTTTAAGGGGTTTAGGATGCCAGGAGGTGGGGCAGGGTTTATGATCATGTGACCGATGTGGTCACGTGATCAGAAAGCTCCCAATGGCAAGCAAACAATCAGGAACTTTCCGTTAAACTGTTGTTGAGAAAGGCACAACTAATGGAGTTGCATTTTTGGTGATTGTTTGTTTCTTTTTTGTTTGAAACCCATTGAAGCTGAAAGTTACCAGAGAAGGTCCTTATTTTCTGTCACAAGGACTCCAAAATTTTGCTTCTAAATGGTACAACCAAAAGCGAAAATTTGAGTGACTATGATTTTTTTTTTCTCTTTTTAGACAAAAAAAAAAAAAGAAGAAAAATCTGAGTGACTAAAAAGCTCTTTTCTTCAATTATATATTGCTGAAATTTTAAATTTTGCCCAGAGCTCTCCTTTATGTATTTACTTTTTAGTGCTCACTGACCCCATCTCCAGGCCAACTCCTGCAGTGCAGCGGATGGCATCGCTTAGCAGGTAACGCTGAAATTGGCTGCGAGGCCCGAGCAGTATAAAGAGCTGACACGCATTTCTCCAAATAAGAAGCTTGATTTTATTTTGCTTGGTCTGCTCTGTGTTTGTCTATCTTGAACAGCCTGACAGGCGGTTATTTACAAATCTGTTTCTGACCAGAAAAGCCACAACATGGTATAAACGTCTTTACTTGTCTATTCAAGTTTGCACAACACTACGGGGCAATAAATCTTCGCCTAATGAAGAGCGTACAATGAAGCCAGCTCACCGGACACACCGGCCAATGAATCCCGATATAGTTCAGCTTTTCAGCCTTCTCAGTGTGACACTGGAAACAAACCCCTAATTACCTGCTCTTGGCATCGCTGCACAAAATAGCTTTTTTGTGCACAAAAAATGTATTTTGGACAACTACATAGCGTAACGTTCCTGAAATTGATGGAGTGTAAGGATCGTTTGGTGCTTTTTATTCCTGCATGTCTCCTATTTGCATTGGATTCAGAAGATTTAGGAGTACATTAGAGGAAGACTTTGTGACCTTTGTAGAAAAAATACACATTTGTAAAGTGAATGCTCACCGGTAGCAATAGAAGGTCGCCCGGTGTGCAAAGTAAACCCCCCAAACGTATCCTATTCAAATGTACCTTGCCTTAGGAGCTGCTCCTTTATAGTAATAATGCCCAAACATAGGCCTGAGCATGATGGGCAGTTCTTCACCATTCGCAGGTTTTGCTTTACTTCTTCCACTGAGATGAACATTTAGCGTGTTAATAAGAAACGGATTGTCAGAACAGAATAAGCACTCTGGCCAATTTCATGAGCCCACTTTAAGGCAACGCTTGCTGAGATTGAGGTTGTTGTAACTGATCACAGACATCTGTCTTTCCTGCTTATGACTAGGGACCAGCTCTGAATTGGCCAATATAGTCTGGGCCTAGGGTAGCAAGATTTTATGGAAGTGTTTGACTGCTCAATTGTTCCCTCCTTTTATTCACATGTTTCTCATATTTGACTTGCAGATGAATAGATAACCTGTACACTTGCCTACCAGTGCTGATTAGTGGGAGAGGGATACCCTCTTAACTCCTGCCAACCAGCTGTTTTACCAAGAAGCTCAAAGGCTATGAGAACTCGGCAAACCCCGTTTAGCTTTCTATAGAGGCCACCTTTTGAAGCCCATTGGTTCCAACCGTGGTACTAATAATCAGCAGTAAGGGACAAATATGGAAGTTTCATAAACCGCACTCACCACACTCTACCCAGGTATGTATCGGATATGTGAGGAGGATTGGTGCGGCTGGCATTCCCATAAGCCCAACACAGAAATCCTGTAAAGCAGGGGTGCTCATTCTGTGGCCCTCGGAGCACTCTGATGTGGCCCTTGACCTCAAACCACGGAAGCACATGCCTTGGGTCGGCAACTGGTTGATTGCGATCTGGACCTGCCGACCAGCCATCCCAGAGCATCAGAGTGCATTGAGCCTCCTCTGATGCGCCACCTCCTGTCCCAGGTGGAGTGATACCAAGTGCACTTTTCTTGGGTCCTTTCTAGCAGCCTGGAGAGCGATGCCAGCGGACGGTGTACACACGGTCGAAACTTCCGATGGAAACAGTCCGATGGGAGCTTTTCATCGGATTTTCTGACCGTGTGTATGCCCATCAGTCTTTTTCTGTCGGAATTTCCGACGGACTTTGGATTGAGAACCTGTTCTTAATTTTTCAGACGGAAAACCTTTCTATCGGATTTTCCGATCGTGTGTATGCAATTCCGACACGCAAAATTCCGACGCATGCTCGGAAACAATTTGACGCATGCTCGGAAGCATTAATCTTCCATTTTATAGTGACGTTGAACGTGTTGTATGCCTCGGTGTTATTGACCGTCGGAATTTGGTGTGACCGTGTGTAGGCAAGACAGTTTGAGCGAAATTCCGTCGGAATTCCGACGGGAAAACCATCAGAGCTTTTTCCGATGAGAATTCCGACTGTGTGTAAGCGGCATATGAGTTAAAAAAAAAAAGGTCATTGTATTAAACAACACATACACTGCGCTTTTCAATGGGCATTTTCGCACCAATAACAGAGTTAACAACTATTAGGCTGCTTTCATACTGATCTGTGGGTGCAGTGCAGTTCACCTGTGACTTTCCTGCAAGTTCGCTGCTCTTTGCCATAGACTTCTATTTTATCTTGCGGGAGTGGTGCACTCTTTTGCGCGGCCATAAAACCCCATAGTTGAGATATGTTTCTACCACACACCCCAACCACTCGTGTACCATCAGAGGCTATGCAACCCTCATGTGACATTCTGTTTTTTACACTTGCACAGGTGGAGCAGCGGGCGGCATTTATAGGAAACAATGCTCTCCACTTTCCTCCTGCAACCTCTGAAAGCCAACTTTTCCACCCCCCCCCCCCCCCAGCAGAAATCAGCTGCTGCAGGATAAAAATGTTCATTATGCTATTCAAAAAAATAAATTCTAAATTCTGAACCATTTAATGTCATGGCCTGCAACCAGTTACCAAATCATTTGTGGCCCTCGCTCTTCGAAAAGGTTCAGCACCTCTGCTGTAAAGAAAACTGACACACCACCAAGGAACTGTACAGAACACTTTTATTGCAAGCCAGGGTAAAACGTCACATGCAGTCCTCTTACGATTTTCTGCCCTTGCATTCCATTTGGTACAGTTCCTTGGTGGAGGGCCAGCTTACTTTACAGCAAATATGGAAGTTTGCCCTGTAAAGTTTACCCTTTACCTTAAATAAAAACTTACATTGAACACCCTCTGACACCGTAACTTACTATTATTGCGTCCCTGTATGTATTGCAGCCCCATCAAAAACTTTGTATGGTCCAATATGGGTTTTGCATTCATGGTCCTACTGCTCTCTCATCGCACTCCTTCAATGACCTGTGTTATAGTAATGCCAAGTCCAAGCTGGAGGAAACTTTCTTTGAGTCAGAAACATACTCCAGCCACGCTGCCCAGGTACAGGTGAAGTGCTCATGTGTGCCCTTACTAGTTGCTATTTGTCCCACCCCAGCCGCTTTAACGCCTTTTGCTTACTGGGCACTTAAACCCCCCCTCCTGCCCAGACCAATTTTCAGCGCTGATGCACTTTGAATGACAATTGTGCGGTCATACAACACTGTACCCAAATAAATTTTTTATAATTTTTTTCACACAAATAGAGCTTTCTTTTGGTGGTATTTAATCACAGCTGGGTTTTTTTATTTTTTGCTAAACAAAAAAAAAAGATGGAAAATTAAAAAAATTTAATAAAACATGTTTCATAGTTTGTTATACAATTTTGCAAACAGGTAATTTTCTCCTTCATTGATATGCGCTGATGAGGCGGCACTTATAGGCTGCACTGGTGGGCACTGATAGGCTGCACTGATGGGCACTGATAGGCACAGATAAGGCGGTACTGATGGCCACTGATAAGATGGCACTGATGGGTGGCACTGATGGGCACTGAAGAGCACTGATAGATGTTACTGATAGGTAACACTGATAGATGGCACTGATGGGCACTGGTAGGTGACACGGATGGGCACTGGTAGGTGACACTGATGGGAAGCACTGTTGATGAGGCACTGATTGGTTACACTGATTGGCACTGTGGACACTGATAGGTGGCGCTGGTGGGCACTGGTAGGCGGCACTTTTGTGCACTGGTAGGTGGAACTCTTGTGCACAGATAGGTGGCACAGATGAGCTGGCAGAAACTCTCCTTGATCGGGACCGATGTCCCTCTGACAGCAGCCGGTGATCTGCTTTTTTTTTCTCCTCATGCTGTCAGCGCAAGGAGAAAAAATAGCTGATTGCCGTCTCTGTTTACATCACATAATCAGCTGTCATTGGCTGACAGCTGATCACGTGTTAAGGGGTCGGGATCGACCCCTTACTCCAATCTGTGACCAGCCGAGTCTTGTAGACTCGCTGATCACAGAGTGCGCACCCTGCAGGAGGTGTGCAGGCCACTTAAGCCTGGGAGGATGTCTATTGATGCCCTCCCGTCAAAGTAGGTCCCTGCTGTAGCCGTCATTTGGCTATAGCGCGGATCTGAAGAAGTTAAAATTGTGCGGGCCTGTGCAACAGTGACAAACTATGTAAATTTTACTATCCATAGGTAACGGTTTAAAAGCCTTTACAGGTTACTACTTTAGATTTATGCAGGAGGTCTGGTGCTAGAATTACTGCCCATGATCTGATGTTTGCAGTGATACCTCACACGTGTAAGACGCATTCGTCTTTGTGTGCGAGCACGGGAGGATGGGGGCACTTTAAAAAAAATGTTTTATTATTAATTGATTTATTTTTTTAGCACTTTTATTGCTGCCACAAGGAATGTAAACATCCTTGTGACAGCAATAGGCATGTGACAGGTACTTTTTAATGAGAGATCTGGGATTTATAAGAACTCAAATCCCTCCTTTACCCTTAGAAGCAATCAAAACACCAAGCTTGGTGTTTTTTAATGCTTTTGATTTTTAAAAATACAGTAAGACCTTGGACTGTTAGCATAATTTGTTCCAGAAACGTGCTTGTAATCCATAGCACTCGTATATCAAAGCAAATTTCCCCATAAGAAATAATGGAAACTCGGATGATTTGTTCCACAACCATTTATTGTTTATTAAGTCCTTCAGTTTATTCATTCCTTCTGGCTCCAGATTCTGTTTGCTGTTCTACTACGCTCATCTCTGGCTCCCTGATGTTTTGGCTTGTCTGACTGTCCGTTCCGGTTCCTGAACTCCGCCTATGTTTTGACTACGTTTACTCTGTTTACCTTTTTTTTATTATTATTAAACAAGTGAGATTTAACTGTACTTCTGTCTGATTCATGGTTTCTGACAACATCGCTCGTTTATCAAGTCAAAATTTATAAAAAAAAATGTTGCTCGTCTTGCAAAACACTCACAGACCAAGTTACTCTCAATCGAAGGTTTTACTGTACATATCGGTCGCATTAAAATGTACTTTGCATAGCACATGTTGGCATTGAAACTTTTTCTCCTGTGCACCAAGATTGAGAACATTGCCAAATTTTAAAGTTCTGGCAAGTCAACGGTGTTCGCTGTGTGCATTGCGAGGCTTCGTTTTCCGCCCTAACTGGGGTGTACCTTTTATATAATTTTTATTCTGAATAAATGGAGTGTAAGTGACATGATAAGGTATAAGTTAGAGTGTGGTCTATTGGAACTGACAGTAGGTATTTGAAAGCAGACTCCTACGCAGGTTGTCTGAAAAAAAAAAAAAAAAAATGCTGCGCTCCTCACTGAAAGCGCGCTGGAAATATATTCCGATTTATTATACGGGAATTGTTCACTTGGCTGCTTGTTATTTCCTTCAGACTCCCCACGGCAAAGCGAGTATGCCCTCTGGGGGTTTTCTGCTAACTTGGCTCTGCTACGCCGTGCATGTTTTCGCTCTTTCACACAAAATATCACATTGATACATTTTTTTTTCATCTTCTGTCTCAAGAAGGGGAAATTTACGGTGTCTTTTACATCAGGAAGTCTACTTTCCCCTGACGTTTTATAGCTTTGACTATTTGAAACATTTCAAACCCAGACAATAAATATTGTATGATTATTGTTCTCATATGGCTGGATTATGCATATGGGTTTTTTTTCGGGTTTGCACTCTCATGTGCGGTTCATGGTACCGTTTATCATTGCAATTTTGGGGGAAAGGAACGTCTCTTAGTGCATTTTTTAAAACATAGTTACGGTTTCTGAAAGATGTTAGTGTGATTTGTAGGCAAATCTAGAATTTAATAAAGGTTAATGGAGCTGCAAAATGTGTTTTTAAAATATTGCCCTCTTAAAACCAATGTGCTGCTGTTTGAGCTATTACTGTCTATCTACATTCACCGGCCACTTTATTAGGTACACCTGTTCAATTGCTTGGTAACACAAGTTGCTAGTCAGCCAATCGCATGACAGCAACTCAGTGCATTTAGGCATCTAGACGTGTTGAAGACGACATGCTGAAATTCAAACCCATGCATCAGAATGGGGAAGAAAGGGGAATTATTTGACTTTGAACATGGCGTGGTTGTCGGTGCCAGACAGGCTTTTCTGAATATTTCAGGAACTGCTGATCTACTGGGATTTTCATGCTCAACCATCTCTAAGGTTTTCAGAGAATGGTTCAAAAAAGAGAAAATATCCACTGAGTGGCAGTTGTGGGGATGAAAATGCCTTGTTGATGTCAGAGGAGAATGAGCAGACTGGTTCGAGATGAAAGGAAGGCAACAGTAACTCAAATAACCACTCGTTGCTACCAAGGTATGCAGAATACCATCTCTGAACACACAACACATCAAACCTTGAAGAAGATGGGATACAGCAGCAGAAGACCACACCGGGTGCCATTCCTGTCAACTAAGAACAGGAAACTGAGGCTACAATTCGCACAGGCTCAAAATTGGACAATGGAAGACTGGGAAAACGTGGCCTGGTCTGAGTCTCGATTTCAGCTGCGACATTCAGTACACTTTGGGCCCCTTAGTACCAATTGGGCACAGTTTAACCACTTTTCAGCTTTCGGTGCTCTCACATTTTGAATGACAATTACACACTCATACAACACTGTAGCCATATGAAAATGTTGTCCTTTTTTCACACAAATAGAGCTTTCTTTTGGTGGTATTTAATCACTGTTGGGTTTTTTATTTTTTTGCGCTATAAAAGAAAAAAGACTGAAAAAAAGTTTCTGTTATAAAATTTTGCAAATTAGTAAATTTTCTTCATAAATTTTGCCAAAATGTATACTGCTACATATCTTTGGTAAAAATAACCCAAATTGGTGTATATTATTTGGTCTTTGTCTTTGTGAAAGTTAGAGAGTCCACAAGCTATGGTGCCAATATCTGAAAATTGACTGTAAAAAAACGGCCTATCTCATTTCTTGAGACCCTAAGATGCCAGAAAAGTACAAATACCCCCCAAATGACCCCTTTTTGGAAAGAAGACATTCCAAAGTATTTAGAAAGATGCATGGTGAGTTTTTTTGAAGTTGTAATTTTTTCCCACAATTCTTTGCAAGATTAAGATTTTTTTTTTCCCCACAAAATTGTCATATTAGCAGGTTATTTCTCACACACAGCATCTCTTTGTTTTGTAATCTTACTCCTATAAGAAGTCATGTACTTTTTTAAGCTATGTGCTTCTAGAAAACCCATGGGATTTTGGATGTTGAGCGTATTGGAGCTTCAAATTACAATAACGCTCAGGTATGAATGGGTCTTACTGCTTCTCCACAAACAAGGCACATTGATAGTGGAAGGAGTTATTCTAGACTAGTCATTGTTCCTGTGTTGCTTGTGTCAAAATCCTCTTATAGATGACAGTATAACCTAATTGTACAGGAAGTACAAAAATCCTATTTACTCTTGCGCCCTAATGCCCCGTACACACGGTCGGAAATTCCGACCACAAAATCCGTCGTAATTTTTCCGACGGCTTTTGTCCCACACTGGTGTTGCATACACACGGTCGGACAAAGTTGTCGGAAAATCCGATCATTCTGAACGTGGTGACGTTCGTTGCGTACGACGTAGAGGCTAGTAGCCAATAGCTTTGGTCTCGTAATTTGATCTGAGCATGCGTGGCACTTTGTTCGTCGGAATTCCCTACACACGATCGGAAAAAGTATGATCGGATTTTGTTGTTGTAAAATTTGAGAGCAGGATCTCAAAAGTCCGATGGAGCCCACACATTTTCCGACAATATGGTCCGATAGGACATTTTCAGTCGGAAATTCCGACCATGTGTACGGGGCATTAGAGACAGTGTTGTAGAGGGTGGGAGGGACTAAGCAGGGCCTTTCCCAAATCTCCTTCAGATGCAGCAATGTGTTTTCAATTAAAGAGCTGTGGGCAGAGCTAGGCATGGCTGTTCACTGATAGGGCTATCAGTGGTGCCAGCATCTGAGTAGCTACAGCAGCCGCAAAGGTGACAATGCTGTGATGATTTCACTTCAGAAGGAAAAGTGATATCATCCTATCAAAGTTATCGTCCTTCCAATGGTTCCACTGGCAGGGTTAATGGGTATTTACAAATTCTTCCAAGGGGTTCTTTACCAACTTGCCTACTGGGCACTTTTACCCTCTTCCTGCCCAGGCCAATTTTCAGCTTCCAGTGCTGTCGCATTTTGAATTAAAATTGTGCAGTCATACAACACTGTACCCAAACACATTTTTTAGCTTTTATTTTCACACAAAAATTGCTTTTTTTGGTGGTATTTAATCGACATTGGTTTCTTTTTTTTTGCTAAATCAACAAAGCCTGAAATTTTTTAAAAAACAAAAGTTTTTTTATAGTTTGTTATATAATTTTGCTAACAGGTAATTCTTCTCCTTCACTGATGTGCACTGATGAGGCTACACTGATGAGGCGGCACTGATGGGCACAGATAGGCTGCACCGATGAGCACTGATGAGGCAGCAATGGTGGGCACTGATAGATGGCGCTGATGGGCACTGGTAGGCAGCACTGATGGGCACTGGTAGGCTGCACTGATAGGTGACACTAATGAGGCAGTGATTGGCAGCACTGGTGGGCCCACATTGGCAGCACTGATGGCCACTGTTGGAACTGCACTGATAATCAGGACACTGATAATCAGTGCCCTGATTATCATTGTACATGGCCCTTTTAAAGAAACCGGTTATCAGCTCTCTTCTCCTCTCATCACACTGTCAGCATGAGGAAAGGAGTGCCGATAACCGGCTTCTATTTACATCCGTGATCAGCTGTGGACACAGCTGGCTGTGTGGTAAAGAGCTGCTGATTGGCTCTTTATCTCAATCTGTGATCAGCAGTGTCCTCCCGACACTGAACTAGCTAGCCTTGCTGTAGCCATCATTTGGCTATAGCACGGTTGGCAAGTGGTTAAGAATGCTGTATGAGCATCCCACATCTCATATCTCATATGCAGTTTTATAGTTCGACTATAGGTCTTGTTTAGGTCAAATACATGTTTGTATTTCTTCCCTGAGATATGACAGTGTGCCCTTCACACTAGTGTGACTCTGAAGTCACGCGATATCCAGTGCGACTTTCACACGACTGAAATGTGACTAATTGCATGCTATGGCACTCAATTCGTACGAAATTTGCATCAAAGTAGTGCAGGATTTTTTTTGAAAGAAGCTTTGACTTTAGTCACATAGATTGGAACAGGTGCTATTGAAATAAATTGGCTTTGACTTGTCATACGACTTTGTGTCGCAAGTCACATTAGTGTGAACCGAGTCTTAGGTACTAAGGCAACAAAAGTCACACACCAAAATAGCCTAACTGGTTAATTGCTTGTTGGTGAAAGATTATGCCACAATAAGTGAGGAGATTAGTATGCTAAACCCTCGGAAAGAAGACGCAAGAGATGCTTCTCTGCTTCATTTTCCTGCCAATTCGCAGCGTCAAAAAAAAAAAAAAAAAATTGACGGGATGGAAACCTATGTTTTAACTATCATGAGGATCTGGAGGGGATTAGAAACATTTACCGGTAAACAATATACACAGTAGTATTTAACAGATTTTATCTGTTGTCCTGACTTGTTCTACTGCCTGACTCCATGTTTACCTTACTTCAACTTTTAACCCAAAAACATGACCCCATATATAAGCTCTACATTCTGATTTGTCATTGCTGCCATGAGTATTGTATTAAACCATCACTTCTCATTTTTAAACCAACTTTCCAGTCTTCAGACGTCTGTAGACCTTGCCGTATTTGGTGAGAGCCAGGGTCTGTTAATGATTTTCACATTTGTAGCTTGTCACAATTGTTTAATGTGAGTTCTATTAACTGGGCTGCCTGGGGTGATTATCGCTTAATACGGTACAATACCAGGAAGAATATGAGCCGACAGTGAGACTACTGACAGCGGCATCTGCACATATGGAGCGAAGAAATTATGTTTGGTATGTCCTCTCACTTTGGTTTGCCTGGGATCAATGAGGAGCAAAAAAAAAGATGCTCAGAAATAGGAATATAGGACAAAGTAAATGGCTCATTTGAAACCTGTGGAAGGTAACTTTTTATTATTTTTATGTTGTGTTATCATTCATAGCAGCGCTTCTTAACTGGGGTGGGGCTGGGGGGGTCCCACTTTGCTTGGAATTTTTGCATCGGGTCATGTGTTTCCATGGTGCAGGCCATCAGCACCATGGAAAGACATGATGCTAATCCAGGGTGGGTAGCATTCAGGGCAGCTCCAGAATTCTGAACGGGACAGAAGTCCACCTCCATTTAGACCTGCTTTGTCTCCTGCCCACTGCCATGCAGCCACAGCAGAGGTGAAGATCAAGAACTCTCTTGTAAAAAGGTGGTAAGGGAGAACTTAGGACTTTGAGGTGAAAGGAAGGGGATGAAACTGAGGATGAAAAAGGGGATTGAGGACTCTGATGTGAAAGTGGGGTCTGAGGTCTCTGATGTGAAAGGGGGGAATTAGGGACTCTAATATGTATGGAGGGTGCGGAAAAGTGAGGAACGATGATAAACCACCTGCTGGTAAACCTGCACTTGTAATCACACTGGATTTTGATTTGACAGGGACCCTATTTTAGACTGGGGTGTCTCGAGATTTTGTATACCTTCAAAGGGTGTCATGACCTAAAAAAAAAAAGCTGAGAAACGCTTATCTATAGAACGCCAACAACTTTTTTTATGACACAGATAAACATTTAATATAAAATGTATATGTCGCTGTGCTCTCCATATCTGATAAATAGGACCGTGGCGTCCTGAAAGCTTGCAATTTATTCTAAATGAGGGGATGAAAGAGAAAGGAAGTAGAGGGGAGGTGTATGGTACAATGGTTGGTACATTGGGGTACAGAATACACCAAATCAGATCATCACTCCACATACACTGTATTACCAAAAGTATTCCTTTACACACACATAACTTTAATGGCGTCTTAGTCCGTAGGGTTTAAAATTGCTTTGTGCACTGGTCCAAATAATTTGGTGAAGGGGGGATTATGGTGTGGGGTTGTTATTCAGGGGTTGAGCTTGGCCCCTTATTTCCAGTGAAGGGAACTCTGAAGGCGTCAGCATACCAAGACATTTTGGACAATTTCATGCTCACAACTTTGTGGGAACAGTTTGGGGATGGCCCCTTCCCATTCCAACATGACTACACACCAGTGCACAAAGCAAGGTCCATAAAGACCTTGGGGCAAAGGAACTTGACTGGCCTGAACTAAGTCCTGACCTCAACCAGATAGAACACCTTTGGGATGAATTAGAGCAGAGTCTGCGAGCCAGGCCTTGTCGTCCAAATCAGTGCCTGACCTCACAAATGCGCTTCTGAAAGAATGGTCAAACATCCCCATAGACACACTCCTAAACCTTGTGGACAGCCTTTCCAGAAGAGGTGAAGCTGTTTTAGCTGCAAAGGGTGGGGACAACTCAATATTGAACCCTATGGACTAAGACTGGGATACCATTAAATTACATGTGCGTGTAAAGGCAGGTGTCCCGAATACTTTTGGTAATCAGTGTAAATAGAAGTTGCTGGGATCAGGTGGTAAAATTAAGTTATGTTGGATGTCGAGAGACATCTGCCATTGAGCATTGAATTGGGCTAAGTTTAGACTTGGATATCCATTTACGGACACTGTAAGCCCTTAAATATATTTATTTGGAAGCTTAACTCCTTTCTAATTACAGAGGAATCCTCCCTTATGTTGCTGCTGTGTTTTTTATTTTTATTTTTTATATAGGATTGAGACCCCCTAGAGATTTGATCCTTATGTACGCGTCTTACTATAGCTTTGTACATATATCTGCTGTTCAGTGAAGCCATCCAAGGTCATTTAGTCTACAGGTAAATGCAGCTATTATTTGGTTATGCTGGGGCACATTGTATTGTGCGTAGGGATGATCAGCCACTGAAATACAGTATGCCTATGCTCCGATTGTGGACAACACAGCCATCATATTTTGCCTATATAGGAGCATACAGGCACAAACCTGAATCTATTTCCACATGGTGGATGAATGCCTCTGTTCCAAGAAGATGGGGGATTTGCTCATTTAAAATAGCAGTGCAGCAATGTGATACCCCTTATCTGCATATGTAAGGAACTTTTACAGCATATCCTCCTATACCCCTTAAAGTGGTAGTAAATTCTCATTTAGATTTTTACCTACAGGTAAGCTTTTAATAAAGCTTACCTGTAGGTAAAATGATTATCTACTAAATGTGCACCTTTTAGGAGATATTCTAGCGAGCAAAAACCAGTGACGTCACTGGTGCATGCACTCTGAAGGAACGGCATACCCATGCCATTCCTTCAGAGCGCTGTGCCGCAGCCGAGACTCTCACATACATACATGGGAGTGACGTCATCTTGGCTCAGCCACTCAAGCTGGCACAGCCCGCGAACATTGAAGGAAGACCGGATGAAGATGGAAACCCCCTCAGCGGCGACAGAGCACCACTGGAGGGCTTCGTTCTAAGGTAAGTATTACATAATGTGTGATGCATACTAGCACATTATGTAATTTCCTTGCAAGGTTTTTTTTCCCCCCAATATTGCGGTTTACTACTGCTTTAAAGCAGAAATGTATCATTTGCTGCATAGGACTGGATGGATATTTATGTATTCTGGATGGCTTTCTGGTGGTGCACAGTGCCTAGATAGAAAAGGATCATTTTTAGCTGATTTCATTCTCTTATATATGTTAGTAATGTGGGTTAAACTAATTTAGATTGTTTAACATTTGAAGCATGTAGCCAGAGTAACCCAACAAATTTGGACATACAAAGGCATCTGTATGTTTAATGATGTATGCCTTTGTGGCACTCATTCGGTTAATGGTTTATAGTTTTGGCTTTAGCAAAGTTGATGAATATTGTATATTTAAGGTATATGCTTGATGAGAGCTTTGTTGTAATAAACTGGTATAGGGGGCTACAGGATATGTCTCAATAGCTGAATATTTAATCATTCCAAATGTTTTAATATACTGTACCATGGTACAGGTGCATTAGAATATCATCTAAATAAAAGTTAATTTATTTCAGTAATTAAATTCAAAAAGTGAAACTCATATATTATATAGATTAATTACATACAGGGTGATATATTTCAAGCATTTCTTTCCTTTAATTTTGATGATATTATACTATATTGTACTGTACATGGACATACTTTTCAGTAAGCCAACCTCTCTGTATTAAATATCTTTTTTTTTATTGGTCTTATGTAATATTACAATTTTCTGAGATACTGATATTTGGGTTTCACTATCTGTAAACCATGATCATCAAAATTAAAAGAAAGAAATGCTTGAAATATATCACTCTGTGTGTAATGAATCTATATAATATATGAGTTTAATTTGAACCACTTGCCTACTGGGCACTTAAACCCCCCTCCTGCCCAGACCAATTTTCAGCTTTCGGTGCTCTCACACTTTGAATGAGAATGACTCAGTCATGCAACACTGTACCCAAATAAATTTTTTGTCCTTTTTTTCCCACAAATAGAGCTTTCTTTTGGTGGTATTTGATCACCTCTGGGTTTTTTTTATTTTTTGTGCTATAAATGAAAAAAAGACAGAAAATTTTGAAAAAAAAAACGCATTTTTCTTTGTTTCTGTGATAAAATTTAGCAAATTATTCATTTTTCTTTATAAATTTTGGCCACAATTTATACTGCTACATATCTTTGGTAAAAATAACCCAAATTAGTGGATATTATTTGGTCTTTGTGAAAGTTATAGAGTCTACAAGCTATGGTGGAAATCATACAAAATTGATCACACCTGATGTACTGGTGGCCTATCTCATTTCTTGTGACCCGAACAAGCCAGGAAAGTACAAATACCCCCCAAATGACCCCTTTTTTGAAAGTAGACATTCCAAGGTATTTAGTAAGAGGCATGGTGAGGTTTTTGATGTTGTAATTTTTTCCCACAATTCTTTGCAAAATTAAGATTTTTTTATTTTTTTCCACAAAATTGTCAATGTAATAGGTTATTTCTCTCACATGGCATATGCATACCACAAATGACACCCCAAAAAAAATTCTGCTACTCCTGAGTATTACGATACCACATGTGTGGGACTTTTCCACAGCCTGGCCACTTAGAGAGGCCCAACATGCAGGGAGCACCATCACGTGTTCTAGAAGCATAAATTACACATCTAACTTGTTGACTACCCATTACAATTTTGAAGGCCCTGGAGCACCAGGACAATGACACGTGACACTGACGTGGCACTGATGACAGATGGCACTGATACGTGACACTGATGACAGATGGCACTGATGACACGTGATACTGATGTGGCACTGATGACAGATGCCACTAATACGTGGCACAGATGACACTAATACATGGCACTGATGACACGTGACACTGATGAAAGATGGCACTAATATGTGGCACTGATGACAGATGGCACTAATACATGGCACTGATGACACGTGACACTGATGACAGATGGCACTGATACATGGCATTGATGATATGTGACACTGATAACAGATGACAGATGGCACTGATATGTGGCACTGATGACACGTGACACTGATATGGCACTGATGACAGATGGCACTATGTGGCACTGATGACACGTGGCACTGATGACAGATGGCACTTATATGTGGCACTGGGGACAGGTGGCACTGGGAACAGGTGGCACTGGGGACAGGTGGCACTGACAACAGGTGGCACTGGGGACAGATGGCACTGGGGACAGATGGCACTGGAGACAGATGGCACCGACAGGTGGCAGTGGGGACAGGTGGCAGTGGGGACAGGTGGCCAAGGGACACGGCCAGCACAGAACTTCCCCGATTCCCCAGGAGCGCGCATTGCGGAAGTAAACAGGAGGACGTCCAGGGACGCCCTCCCGGTAGTTAGCGTCCGCGCTGCAGCCGTCTTTCGGCTATAGCGCGGGCGCAAAGTGGTTAATTGAATTACTGAAATAAATAAACTTTTTGATGATATTCAAATTTTCTGAGATACACCTGTAGGTGATTTTAAGATGTGTACAAATAAACAGACCTTTTATAGGGAAAAGCTCCAACTTTATTGAATTATTTATATACATTTTTGGTTTATAATGATATTTAGAGTTGTGTATGGTCCTGAGAAGTCAATACGACTGTTGGGAATCAGCGTGCGGCTACAGTGTCTTGAAAAAGGAATCATACCCCTTGAAATTTTCCACATTTTGTCATGTTCCAACCAAAAAATTTATTTTTTGGGGATAGACCAACACAAAGTTGCACATAGTTGGAAGGAAAACTATAAATGTTTTTTCCATATTTAAAAAAAATAAATATGTGAAAAGTGTGGGGTACATTTGTATTCAGCCCCCCGAATCAATACTTTGTAGAACCACCTTTCGCTGCAATTACAGCTGCAAGTCTTTTTGGGGATGTCTCTAACAGATTTGCACATTTAGATAGTGACATTTTTGTCCATTCTTCTTTGCAAAATAGCTCAAACTGTCAGATTTTTTGTCCATTCTTCTTTGCAAAATAGCTCAAACTGTCAGATTGGATAGAGAGTGTCTGTGAACAGCAGTATTCAAGTCTTGCCACAGATTCTCATTTGGATTTAGATCTGCACTTTGACTGGGCCTAACATATGAATATGCTTTGATCTAAACCATTCCATTGTAGCTCTGGCTGTATGTTTAGGGTTGTTGTCTTGCTGGAAGGTGAACCTCCTCCCCAGTCTCAAGTCTTCTGCAGACTCTAAAAGGTTTTTGTCTAAGATTGCCCTATATTTGGCTCCATTCATCTTCCCATCAACTCTGACCAGCTTCCCTGTCCCTGCTGAAGAAAAGCATCCCCACAACATGATGCTGCCACCACCATGTTTTCACGGTGGGGATGGTGTGTTCAGGGTGATGTGCAGTGTTAGTATTCCGCCACACATAGCATTTAGCTTTTAGGCTAAAAATTTCAGTTTTGGTCTCCTCTGACCAGAGCACCTTCTTCCACATGTTTGCTGTGTCCCCCACATGGCTTCTCGCAAACTGCAAACGGGACTTCTTATGGCTTTCTTTCAACAATGGCTTTCTTCTTGCCACTCTTCCATAAAGGCCAGATTTGTGGAGTGCACGACTAATAGTTGTCCTGTGGACAGCGTTTCCCACCTGAGCTGTGGATCTCTGCAGCTCCTTCAGAGTTACCATGGGCCTCTTGGCTGCTTCTCTGATTAATGCTCTCCTTGCTCGGCCTGTCAGTTTAGGTGGATGACCATGTATTGGTAGGTTTGCAGCTGTGCCATACTCTTTCCATTTTCCAATGGTGAGATGTTCAAAGCTTGGGATATTTTTTTATACCCTAACCCTGCTTTAAACTTCTCCACAACTTTATTCTTGACATGTCTAGGGTATGATGCTGTTTGTTCAGTATGGTTCTCTAACAAACCGCTGAGGGCTTCACAGAACAGCTGTATTTATACTGAGATTATATTACACACAGCTAGACTCTATTTACTAATTAGTTGACTACTGAAGGTAATTGATTCTACTAGATTTGACTTATCGTATCAGGCCAGGTTCACACTGGTATGACACGACAGTCATACCACTTTGGATCCGACTTTGCCCTGCGACTTGAAGTCTGTCATGCATCCAACTTTAATGAAAGAGGGATCCAACTTTGATCCCGACAATACCATGCACTGTGTCTGGTATGAATCTTTAGGGGGAACTTGCAAAATGTTAAAGAAACTGCATGGGTTCCCCCTCAAGGAGCATACCAGGCCCTTCGGTCTGGTAAGTATTTTAAGGGGAACCCCCCCACGCCAAAAACAGCGTGAGGGCCCCCCAAAACCCATACCAGACCCATATCCAAGCACACAGCCCGGAAGGTCAGGAAAGGGGGTAGGGACGAGCAAGCGCCCCCCTCCTGAACCATACCAGGCCGCATTCCCTCAACATGGGGGGTGGGTGCTTTGGAGTCGGGGGGCCTTGCACCCCCCACCCTATAGCACCTGGTCTCCATGTTGATGAGGACAAGGGCCTCTTCCCAACAACCCTGGCCATTGGTTGTCAGGGTCTGAGAGCAGGGAGCTGATCAGAATATGGAAGCCTCTACTTAACAAGGGGCCCCCCAGATCCTGGCCCCCCACCCTATGTGAATAAGTATGGGGTACATTGTACCCTTACCCATTCACCTAAAAAAAGTGTCAAAAATAAAATGCAGTACACAGTTTTTTAAAGTAATTTATTGAGGCAGCTCCGGCGTCTCTTCCGACTTCTTCTCCCCTCTCTGGGTCTTCTCTGCTTTTTCGCCGGTTCTTCTCCCTCTGTCCGCGGTCTTCTGCCTCTGCTGGGTCTTCTCCGCTATCTTCTCGCTCTTTTGCTGGGTCTTCTGCGCTTTCTTCTCCCTCTGTTCTTCTTTCGATGTTGACTCAACGCTCTCGCCTGCTCTAATGTCGGCTGCGCGGTGTACCACTACTTATATTGGCATGGGGCGGGGTCACTTATGACATCACCGCCCATCATGCCCCAGGTTGTGATGTCATAAGGGGAGGGGCCTCCAGAGGACATCACGCGGTGACACTGTTCCATTCCAATATAAGTAGTGGCACACCACGCACCCGACATTAGAGCAGGAGAGAGCGTTGAGTCAACATCGGAAGAAGAACAGGGGAAGAAGACAGCAGAGAAGACCCAGCAAAAGAGCAAGAAGATAGCGGAGAAGACCCAGCAGAGGCAGAAGACAGCAGGCAGAGGCAGAAGATGTCAGCGGAGGAGACAGAAGAGCCGGATAGGGGAGAAGAGACGACGGAGCAGCCTTAATAAATTACTTAAAAAATATGTGTTATGTGTATTTTTGACACTTTTTTTTGGTGAATGTACTTCATACATATTCACATAGGGGGGGAGGCCGGGATCTGGGGGCCCCCTTGTTGAAAAAAATTTGGCATGGAGTTCCCCTTCAAGATCATCAGAGCACAGGTTGCATGCCAAAGTCGGATCACTTAAGACGGCGATCCGACTTTCATCCGCTTCAGTGATATTCCATGGGCTGAAGTAGTATCAGTAAAGGGGGCTGAATACAAATGCAAGCCACACTTTTCACATATTTATTTGTAAAAAAAATGTGAAAACCATTTATGATTTTCCTTCCACTTCACAATTATGTGCCACTTTGTTTTGGTCTATCACATAAAAGCCCAATTAAATAAATGTATGTTTTTGGTTGTAACATGACAAAATGTGGAAAATTTCAAGGAGTATGAACGCATTTTCAAGGCACTGTACATTCAGGAGACTGAGACCAGACTATATATATTTAAAGTAAGATATATTTACAGTAAAACCCAAATCCATCCAAACACCAGCAAACAGAAAACACAGCAAAACATGAAGATACAAGTGAACCATAACCAAAAGGCAAAATTGCTAACAAGCTAACTATAATACAATATTTACAAAATGGCAAACATACCACAGGGTAAAACTGGAGATGCAAGAAAGAGTACAACCAGGACTGGGATCAGGAACAAGGGGAACAGGTACAAGGCAGCAGGGCACAGGATGCAGGGCAAGAGCAAGATCAGGAGCAGACAGGAATCAGGCTCAGGATTTAACAGCAAGCAAGCATCAGACTGGCAGGGAAAACACTGAAGTGGTAGGCACTAGTAGAGGAGGAACTGAATACCCTCCCAGCAGCCAGCTTCAGGTGGAGACAGATTACTAGAATCTACTGGCTGCTGGGAGACACCCACTGGTGGACACCAGAACTACAACTTCCCACTCTGGGAAGCACAGTACCACCAGCAGGTGATCTAGGTCCTGACAAGGACAGAGTTTTCTTTTGAGGTTTTTGTATCACTAGTACCAAGGGCTTTGGACCTTGAAGGGAGTTGAGTAGACATTAGGTAGAGAGTTTAGGGCATTACCTATCGTATTAGAGGTCCATGCTGAACTTGTACTTTTATACCCATACTCATACTCTCTTAGTCATCGCACTCAGTAGACCATGAATGATACCATGGATGATATAGTCCATTTTTGACATACAAGCACATTTGCCTGTATTTTATCCCTTTAAGGACACTTAGTACAGAAACATACCAGAAATGTGTTCAGCTCCTAAATAGACCCTATTACCATACCATTAATTAATTAACAACAAAAGCCTCCCTTTTGTGGACATCCAAGACAGCATGGGATAGAATAGTCCCACAGGACAGACAAGGAAAATGCACAGAATCTGACACAAGCTCTTCCTAATTTTGGTAATTAGTTTTTATATTTATTTCGTAAAAAGCAAAACCACAAAACCACCAAAAAAATATATAATTCTGTACCCTAATAGTTCCCTGTGACTCCAACTCTGCTCCCCCAGGAGGTATATCCGCCATGTGCAATTGCCAGGAGGGCCTGGGGAAAACTCAATGCACATCACTAAAATTATATCTCCCAGGTGGCCTTTTAACCCCTTGAAACTCGCCTGGAAGAACTGGAGCCTGTGACTTAGCTAAAGAAAGTCAAGATTGGCCTGCTCACCCTCATGATCTCAAAAGGGATTAAGTAGTCTAAAAATGATGAAGATATTTCCAAATCTGCTGCAGCTTTCATAACGCTTCCAGCTACAGTTTAAATCTCATCACTTCCACCTCCCAGAAACATTTGCTGATGAAGCATGTATTAGGCATGTTCCATAAAACATTACGACATGAAGATAGTATGTTTTCATCAGGATATCAGTGTAACATTCCTGGCACAGACCAAATTCACATTGGCATCTGTACCTGTGGTGTGAAACCAGTTCATAGATATTTCCTTTTGGTTTGTAAAGTCATAGAAGTTTGCATTTTTGGTTAATTAATCATAGACAGACACTTACCAATTTCCTTTTTGGTTGCAGGAGGCTTGCAGGCATCTTTGGTATCTCTTTGAAATTTTGTTTTTTTTAGATCAGACTGCTATACAATGTAAAGTATTTTAACCACAGTTGGCCAACTTGTGGCTGTCCAGCTGTCAAAAAGTCCCAGCAGGATTGGCAGGATGTGTTAAGGGTGAGTAGTGTCCCCTTCTGCAGCGTGCCGAATTAAAGGCATGAGGTTGGAACGTTTACTCTCCTAATTTGATGTAGTAGGTGGTAGGAGATGAGCACAGAAGCCAGCTGCTTGGGTGTATACCAGGAGAGTAAAGAACATACTTTTAATACTGGATGATTCCAAGTCAAGAACTTAGTGCATGTTCTTGACTGTGGTACACATGTTCAAGGAGATGGAAGATTTCCCATCAAGATGCAACATTAGTGCACTTCCATTGTGTGTTCCATTTGTCAGGCTAAAGTGATCGGGTGGCACTGAGCTATAGGCAAACATTGGATAGTGTAAAAGATAATTTTACAAACATTTACTGCACATTTATAACTTGTTCTAGTATAGCGGGATGAGTTAGAATTTCCATTGGGTCTTTTATTGTTGTCTGTTTCTCCTTTTAGAAGATTTCTCTTTCTTTCTTTCTCACATGTTAGTAGGACAGGAAGTGAGGGAAATATTCTCGCTGGAGACACAGACAGCAATAAAAAGCCTGGCAATGTTTTTAAACAACCCCCATACCAACGCTCTGCAAAACTAATAAACATCAAATACTTTTACCAGCAACATCAAAATGAAACTATATTCAAAACTTTTATCTTAATCTTAAAGTATATGACCAGGACAAAGCATTCAAAGACCTTGTAATATAAGCTCTTACCTTCATGTGATTGGACACTAGCAAACTTGAAAACTTGACACTCCCCCCCCCCTCTAGGGTGCCCCCAAAAAACCCTGCCTCACTCCTTGAGTCCTCAGATTTTTGCTAGTCTCCTGAGTTGACTCCATTTAAAACCTTTTTTTGTTTTGGATATAGTATAGCCTCATACACACGATAGGACTTTGTAAAAACTTTCCTGTGGATTTTTGTACAAAGGGCGTCGGCCCTGAACTTGTATTGCATACACACAGCAGGAGTTTTTTAAGCCAACTTTCACCAAATCACGTGGTTTTTCTGCTCTTTACCGCCACCTTTGGTCAACTTCTGTATTGTTGTCTGATCTTTTGCATTGGTTCTGAGCATGGGTGTTTGTACTTTGTACAAAAGTCCTATGGTTTTCTGTACACACGATTGGACTTTGCTCCATCAGACTTTTGTTGGCAGAAAGTTGGTCCGTTCGCACAGTCAACAAAAGTCAGATGAAAACTGAAAAAGTTGGTCCGATGGAGCGTACACACAGTCGGATGTTGGTCCAAAACAGCTAATTTGCATGTTTGTTGTCAAAAAGTCTGATCGTGTGTACGGGCCTTATGAATGGTTTAGGATCTCTGTTGTGATATTTTTATCTGTCTGCGTCTTCATTAGGGAGCTTTCTATCTATCCATCTCAGTGACAATACACTAGGAAGTGCAATAAAATCTCCCCAAAGTTTATAGGGGGTATACCATATTTAGCAGTTCTAATAAAATGGGTATCTTCGTTGGGAGTTTTCCCCTCACCCATTTGGTAACAACTGTAAAATTGTGGATTTTCCATCACTTTTGGTCCCCCTAATATTAGTAAAGGGAGTAAGGAATAATCTTCCTACACGGGCAGCAGTAAAAAAACTGACCCAAGTTTCCATCACTTCCCAAATATTTCCAAAGCTAGAAGAAAAACATTTTTGACTGGAGTTTAACTTTAACTGCTGTAATGTTTTTGGTAAATTTTGTTTAATTTTTTATTATTTCATGCATTGATGTTTCTAGACACCTTTTGTAAAATACAATCTTTTTTATGCACCGATAAAGAAGCAACAAGGACGTTTGGAGTTGCCAGCTCTATCTTTAGAATTTTTGTCTGTACCATTGTGAGAGAGAGAGCATCAGAGCCAGAGCAGCCACTGTGGATTTTACTTCAAGCCGGCAAAGGATTACACTGATTCGGAGTATTGTATTATCCGCTTTTACCTATTGTACAAAAACTACACAAAACTTGTCAGAGGAAAAAAGTACCCGTGTTAATAACCCATTTTTAACTTTGGGGTATTTTTTTAAAGCCTAGAGAAACATTATTAACTATTAGAGAACAGTCACCGAAAGATCATTAGAGAAAATCAACAGGTAACATTGGTTACACTATTGATAGCATTTTAAAATACCATCTAAAGTTAGTAGAAAAAATGCAAAGTTAATTTTTAAATGTACGTCCACTTTAATCCCAAAATAATCACAAAAAAGAATTAGAATTTTTGTGAAAACCATGATGTTTGAATGCCTGATCATCTCCGAAGGAAGTGGTTGACACAGAACATAGATCTTGGAAAGAGTGCTTTTCTGGCATGTATATCAATGTTTAAGAAGGTCTTCCTTGGCTACTATATGTTAACACCACAGGTCCCTGGAGGCTCCATTCACTAGACCATACTGGGGACTTTCCTCTTCTGCTCCCCTGGGTGGCTCCTAAGGGAGCCTAATAGAAGGGTTTAAATACAGGGCCTTCAGGTGGAAGTGAAATATTTAAAAGTTCACATATTCAATTTGGGATGTATTTTTGGAGGTGTTTGTGCTCTGTTTGGCTTCTAATCATCGATGTGACAAGGATTTCCCTTTGGTAAAGGACAGTGCTCTTCTGTATCAGTGTGGAACTTAGTGCTAAATTACTGCTATATAAGAATCCTAGCAGCTCCCATAAACTTTTTATAGCTTAGGAAAATAAACATGTGGTTTGAGGCCTTCACATAGCCAGTGCTAGCGAAGTATGAGCTTGCTTTAGAGAACTAAGAAAGAAAATATTGGTAAAACTAATAAATTTCTGAGCCAGCAAACGGAGGGACAGCATGAGGGAGGGTGAAAAGTAAAGATGGGACTTGTAGGGAGTACATAGTCTCTGATGTGATTTCATGGCTTAATTAATACAATAGCTGTCTTTTTTGCCAGACAGGAATCATAGTGTTGTAGAGCTATCTGAAATATTGTAAAAATCATATCTATTTTTACATACATTGCCGAGTAGCCTACTGTTTAAAATGTAGGGTTTTGGCATATTCTGTTTAATTGTATGGAGCTGGGGAACATCTGTGCCTGGCCACTTTAGGTAATTACGGTATTCAAAAATGGTTGTGTATAGTTTCTATTGCATTGCAACATTAACCTAGACATGGGAAAACTCACAAAAACATGTTGCTTTCTCTAATTTAAAAATATCTAAAGTTTTGGATAAAGTAGAATTTTTTTATTCATTTTTTTAACCCCCCCCCCCTCTTTTTTATTGTCATCATTGTCCCATTGGGAAGGTTTCCCTTAGGAAATCAAATCCAACGTGAGGAAAATCTGAAATTAGTGTCCCCATTTCCCCTCTATTCCTGTTTTGCTGAAAACTCAATATTTTGGATTCCCTCTCATTTTATCTCCTGATGATAGTGGTCACCAGGACAGATTAGAGTGTGAGGCCCCTAATGGGGCTGCAAACAGTTATACTACTCTATCTGCACCACTCTCTCTACGCACAAAAAAAGCTTTAGTTTTAGATACAGTATACTTATCTGCTGCATGTCCAATTGTTCTTTTCCTGATGTCAGACAGGGCCAGATTAACATAAGGGCTATTGGAGCTGAAGCTCCAGGCCCCTTCCTTAAGCTAGGCCCAGCCCAGTGGTGTGAGTGAGTCACTATTGCTGCCCAGCCCTGCTCTGTGTGCAGTGTACACATGATTGGTATGTAAATTGCCATGACATTGATGTGCAAATCACAGCGTTATTGATATGTAAATTGTTAGAGCTTTAATAGGTATGTCAAACTCTTTGAGCCCTGGTCCACCATCACCTTTGCTGAATGCTGCTGACATTTGCTGTGTTCAACAAGCCCTGCCTGCTACAGTCCCTGAGCCTGTCATCAGCCTGTACTGCAAAGGTGAGCAGATGGCTGGGGTGCAAAGATGGGCAGGGGCATGTGGAGTTAAGCAGAGATGAGGGGGTTTGGGGTACAAGGGATGGTAAATAGGTTAGCAGAGGAATTTAGAATGCACAGGTGTACTGAGAGTAGGTGGATAAAGATGCAGATATTTAACAGAGAGGCAGGGAAGGGTCTGTCATAGTAAGTACCCCTGTTACATGGTTGGTAAGTGTAAGACTCCATTCACATCATGCAGATGTGACAGAGTGCACCACATTACTACCCTACTAAGATTACCCAAAGACACCCTCTCTCTCTCATTCCCTCTTATCCCACTCTCTCTCACCCTCACCCCTCTCTCTGTCTCTCTCTCATTCTTCCTCTTTCTATTACCCCTCTCTCTCTCACCCTCCTCTCTATCACCCCCTTACCCCCTCTATCTCACCCCCCCCCCTTTCTATTTGATTGAATTTGTTTGAATATTTAATTTGTTTTAAAAACAATTGTTTGTATTTTCATTTTATTTATTTCCAAAAAAAGGCCCAACAACATCCTCAGCACCATGCCAATGATGCTCTTAATCTGGCCACGATGTCAGAATCCGTAATTAAGAGGTTGGGGTATATATACTGTAGGTGGGACGTAATGGGCTCCTACCATATTCAGAAGGGAAGACAAAAGAATTTTACAAATTCTGTATTCATTTCTGTAATACTGCATATGTTTAGACTCATCATAACTTAAAGTAGAACATTTTGGATAGAGTAAGGGGGTTGTATAACCCCTGTCAGATTTTTTTTTGCCATCTGTGTCCCATTATAGAAATTTCATGTACCATAGTCAAACAGGAAGTTCGAGGAAATCCCTGCAAATTTAGCAAATTATTTGGGGACCCCCAGGTCACTATAACTAGTGTCCCCATTGGAACTTTTCTGGGGACAACCCAAAATGTGGGACTTTCTTTTACTATCACGTTCAATAATAATGGTAAACAGGACACATAGAGAGGATGAATCTCCTTAATGGGGGCACAGATAGCAATTAAAACTGACGAGCGTTCTAATCTCTCTGCACTCTATCCAAATCTAAAAATAAGTTTTGCCGTTAGTTATACTTTAAGGTCTCAAACCAACATTAAGCTGAACAGAATTTCTGCCAAAATTAGAGTCTTGAATTTTGTGTATACATAAGCCTTAGCCCAAATCAACTTATGAAAGACAATACAAAGCAAGAGACACCTCATCCAGCACTGAAGGTCCTCCTGCTTGGCTGACTCTACACTAATACAAGATTCCAACTTTTAAAAAAACAGGCTTTAAGTTTTAATGCCCAAACCTGGTTTCTTCCCTGCTGCTCTTTCCACAAGGTTCCCATGGATGGAAAGAAGACCTGAAACAGAGTGCACTGTAGGTGAAGGGCCTGTGGAAAGCTACTTTTAAAATGTAGGCAAGTTAGGGACAGAAAAGGGCACACACAAAGCTTTGGTTTTGCCTAAGCAAGACCCCTGCATAGAATGTTAAAAGGTTCTACCCCTTAAGAGCAGCTTGGTTTTCCCTGAAATGTGTACTTATTGGAGTACTGACTCATACACACGCATGGTTGACTGTGTTCCTATGTGGTTCTCTAGGGGTTGACTTGGCCCAAGACCTTATCTGCTATAGCCTCATGCCCCTCAGAAGAAAACCTGTTATGACCCGTACACACGGTCGGACATTCCGACCACAAAATCCGTCAGATTTTTTCTGATGGATTTTGTCCTAAACTGGTGTTGCACACAATCGGACAAAGTTGACGGAAAATCCGATCGTACGGAACGAGGTGACGTGCAAAACGTACGACGGGACTACGTAGAGGCCAGTAGCCAATAGCTTTTGTCTCCAAATTTTTTCTGAGCATGCGTGGCACTTTGTGCGTCGGAATTCTCTACACACGATTGGAAAAAGTCCGATCGGATTTTGTTGTCGGAAAATTTTAGATCCTGCTCTCAAATTTTTTCCGTCGAAAATTCTGACGGAAAAAGCCCGCTAGAGCCCACACACAATCGGATTTTCCGACAACATAATCCGATCAGACTTTTTCCATCGGAATATCTGACCGTGTGTACAGGGCAATAAGAGTCTGCAAAAGACTTGAGACTGGGGCAGAAGTTCATCTTCCAGCTTGACAATGGCCCTAAACATACAGCCAGAGCTACAATGAAATGGTTAAGATCAAAGCATATTCATGTGTTAGTATGGCCCAGTCAAAGTCCAGACCTAAATCCAATTGAGAATCTGTGGCAAGACTCAAAAATTGCTGTTCAGACACTCTCCATCCGATCTGACAGAGCTTGAGCTATTTTGCAAAGAAGAATGGGCAAAAATGTCACTCTCTAGATGTGCAAAGCTTGTAGAGACAAACCCAAAAAGACTTGCAGCTGTAATTGCAGAGAAAGGTGGTTCCACAAAGTATTGACTCAGGGGGGCTGAATACAAATGCACGTCACATTTTTCACATATTTATTTGTAAAAAATGTTGAAAACCATTTATCATTTTTCTTCCACTTCACAATTATGTGCCACTTTGTGTTGGTCTATCACAAAAAATCCCAATAAAATACATTTACTTTTTTGGCTGTAACATGACAAAATGTGGAAAATGTCAAGGGGTAGGAATACTTTTTAAAAGCACTGTATATCTGCTTTATTATAAGATCATGTGTGCTGCTATGGCTGCTGTTAGGTCTCTGCTGTTGTCCCATGAACAGGAAGTTAGGTTAACACAAGAGGGTCATGGACGTCAACTTGACAAAAGTATTTACTTTTCCCAAGTCTAACTAAAATTAAAAACATCATTTTGGCTGGAATTGGATTTAACGGTCCAATTTTCTGTTCCATTTTTTCGCAATGATAGTTTTCACTGCAGCCAAAATAATATGTTGTCAATAAAGGATAATTGCTATATTATAGTGTGCGCTTCTCCGCCAATCTTCATTGCTAAAATCTGCTGGACATACCCACTCTCTCATTGCCTGCACTGTTGTGGTTATCTGCCCAATGTTTCCAGGTGCTATATTTTATAAGACATGGCCACTTCCTCAATGATCTGAGGTCTTGGTGGAGTAGTAAATGGACTGACAGAGCATTAAAGAGCCACAAGAAAAAATGTGCACTTTTGCTGCTCCTGCCACTCCTTCATAGTGGAAACTGACAACACACACACGTTTGGGACAGTTTTGAATGGGATCCACTTATACTACCAGTATGCTTTTGGGATGCTGTAAGAAATCAGAACAGTGATAGGAAATTCATATACTCTCCTTCAAGACCATGTAAATGTTGTGAATAAAACCCAGGGACAATCTAAAATATAATCCAGACATATACAGCTAGTGTCCCATACATTCACCAACATGTTTCATGCAATACACTACTTTAGGGGCTCTGGAGGTATGTAGATAATAGAAAGAGCAACTGAAAGTATTGTATGCCTCATAACTGAGTGAGGTGGAGTTGTTTGCGGCAACAGACTATGATCTAACACAGAAGACATACTAAGCACTGTATGACCCAGCATCCATATGACACACAAGGAGAGGGGAGAACAGCGGAGGCTTAAGGATGGCTCTTTTGCCATAGATCTGTTCCCCCCCCCCCCCAATCCTGAAGTTAAGTGTCTCTCGAGTATACCACCTTTGGTTGCTCCACCCCTCCTAATAAGAGTCTCCCAAGTATACCACCCTTGGTTGCTCCACCCCTCCTAGTAAGAGTCTCCTGAGTGTACCACCTTTGGTTACTCCACTCCTCCTAATTAGAGTCTCCCAAGTGTACCTCCTTTGACTCCTCCTAATAAGAGTGTCAGGGTTCCGCTCGCACTGTGCGGGTGAATCGGCGCGTGCGCTAGCGCTGTTTGGCGCCAGTGGCCCTTTTTAAGAAGTGACAGTTGCACCTGATCGGTGCTGTTCGTCTTCAGCGTTACCCTGTTTAAACCTGCTTCTTGCTTGTGTGTTCCTGAAATCTGACCTGGCTTCCCTTGACTTCTGCTGTTTTCTCCAATCCTGACCCCGGCTTGTTTGACTCTGCTTTGGCCTGATACCTGAACGCTGACCCCTGCCTGCCTTGACCCTGCTTCTGCCTGCACCTACTTACGTGCCTGCCAAGTGTATCCAGACCCAGCCTGCCTGATCCCACACATGCTGTGCGTTGCCAGAATCGCTGTCATCACCTTGGGGCCACCCTGCGTTCAGGCACTGGTTTTCTACCTGCCAGGCCCTGCTGTTCCTGCCATCAGAAGGTTCCTGCCTACTTCCAGCATCTGCCGCAGTATCCAGTCCAGGCACTCCTACCCCGCTGCGCTCACGGGACCACTGTCTCCACTCCAGTGGGCCCTGAACCAGAGCTGTAAGAGAGGCCTCCTCCCAGCAAAGTCAGGCTCTCCACCCAGGTACCTAACAAAGAGTCTCCCGAGTATACCGCCTATGGTTGCTTCACTCCTCCTAATAAGAGTCTCCTGAGTGTAACATCTTTGGTTGCTTTACTCCTCCTAATAAGAGTTTCCAGAGTATACCACCTTTGGTTGCTCCTCCCCTCCTAATAAGAGTCTCCCGAGTGTGCTGCCTTTGGTTGCCCCACCCCTGCTAATAAGAGTTTCTCGAGTATACTGCCTTTGTTTGCTCCACTCTTCCTAATAAGAGTCTCCCGAGTATACCACCTTTGGTTGCTCCACGCCTCCTAATAAAAGTCTCCAGAGTGTACCGACTTTGGTTGCTTCACTCCTCCTAAAAAGAGTCTCCTAATTATGCTGCCTTTGGTTGCTCTACTCCTCCTAATAAGAGTCTCCCGAGTGTACCACCTTTCGTTGCTCCCTTCCTCCTAATAACAGTTTCCAGAGTATACCGCCTTTGGTTGCTCCACTCCTCCTAATAGTCTTTGAGTGTACTGTCTTTGGTTGCTCCCTTGCTCCTAATAAGAGTCTCCCGAGTGTACCGCCTTTGGTTGCGCCACCCCTCCTAATAAGATTCTCCCAAGAATACCGCCTTTGGTTGCTCCACTCCCCCTAAAAAGAGTCTCCCAAATATAACACCTTTGGTTGCTTCACTCCTCCTAAGAGTCTCCAGAGTATACCACCCTTGGTTTCTCCACCCCTCCTAATAAGAGTCTCTCGAGTATATCACCTTTGGTTGCTCCACTCCTCCTCCTAATAAGAGTCTCCTGAGTGTACTGCCTTTGGTTGCTTCACTCCTCCTCCTAATAAGAGTCTACAGAGTATACCGCCTTTGGTTGCTCCACCTCTCCTCTTAACAGTCTCCGGGGTATACCGCCTTTGGTTGCTCCACCCCTCTTAATAAGAGTCTTCTGAGTATACCGCCTTTGGTAGCTCCACTCCTAATAAGAGTCTCCCGAGTGTACCACCTTTGGTTGCTCCTCTTATTAGGAGTCTCTATAGTGTAAAAAAAAACAAGATATAGCACATGATCACTTTGTAGTCTTTATTGCAATATCACTGCCTGGTAAGCAGACCTGGGAACTCAAGCACAGTGATACCACCACAGAAGCCCTACGCAATGAGAGAATCCACTGTGCGGTTTAACATCTTCAGCTTCCACCAAAAGCAAATATATAGGATTGACTCCTAAACAGACATATGTATCATAAATCATATACGTTGTCTCTGTTTGAGATATCCGATGACCTTATCCAATGTTTTATAGCAGAGAAAAAAAAATCTTCTGAGACTCCTGCATTGATAGTAATCCAGATTTATTTTGAAAACTGACTTTAGTATAGAAACTTCCAAACAAGGCAAAGGAAAAACCAGGGCTGGATCCTTCTCTCCCTTCTAAAAAAAAATGCTTGGCATCCTCCCTGCTAATTGCCGCTATGGTGGAATCTAAAGCGCTAACCATTCCCCCTAAAATGTCTAATAAAAGAGTAACTTTCACCTCTTCTGTCCCTTTTAATGGCTGACAGGCCCTGGCTGTTGTGAATGGGGTTATATCACTGAAATAAGGAAAGATTTTTTTATGCAGGCAATTTTATTACTGAAAAGTTGTCCTGTGGTTTGTTTTTTCCCTCCTCTCTTCCAATATGCGGCTAAAGTGCACACACGCTGCATTTTTCGTGGATTTCCAATGATATTTTTCATTTCATGTGGCTGAAATAAAGCACAGACAGATCTGTTAGAGGAAGGCAAGACTAACAAACTTCATTCTCCGTTTGGCGCCGTGGGTGGCACGATTACGTCTTCTTGTACTGGGCTCAGGCCTGAAATACTGAGCGGGTTGACATCGACCCCATGTTAATGGACACAATAACTGAGAGGAAGCAAGATTAAAGAGCAACTCTGGGTCACAAATCAACATCTAATTTCATCTAGGCAGCTTTGCCACTGTTTGAGGCCAAACTCTAGCAGTTTGTTTTTCTTTTTTTTTTCATTTTGGGATGAGAATGATAATATGGAAATGTAAATCCCCATCTGGATTTTATTACGGTCTGGTCCCCTATTTGGGTGATTTGTCCCTAGTCCTACCTCCTGTTTATTTCATGGGGATCTGGCAGAACTGGAAGAAAGGGAAAACCTTTTGTGATTCTTGTCTATTTGACTGCTTTTTGCTTACAGCAGAAGATCAATGTACAAAAACAAAAAATTTGTGATTGCGCAAGGCATGTAACCAGCCTCTTGGGGTGTATTTATATAAAAAAATCTAAACTGTATGAAAATTTGTAAATGCAGGAAAATCAAATGTTCTTAGGAGATATCCTTGCAGATCTAATGGGTGAATGTGGAACAATATGTGTTATAGCCACTAGTCAGTGCCATCTATTAGCTATAATGCAGTATTTTCCCCATTCACATTTCTCATTTCGCAGAGAAGCGCAAGAGAATTAGATTTTGCCCTATTAGTGTTGCCTTTTCCCGTTGTTATTAAAGCCCAACTCTGGGCACTGCCCCCTGTGCCCTTAGTTCTGACACTACTTGTCCCCAGCCCTTTTCTCTGAAGTCCCTACAGCTGTAGTTTATGCTTACCTTTTCCATTTTTTTTCAGGCATCTGACATACAGGGTCCACATCAGTTGTGCTGATATGAACACTGCCCCTCTCTGCATAATGCAGTGAGTGCAGGGCACTGTGTTGACACCAGATAAATCCCCAGCTCAACTCACTGACCAGTCTGCAAACAACCAAATTATCCTGTCTAACAGTATGTGTTAAAATGAGGGGTTTAGTCTGCACACATTTGCAAATACATGTGTAAGCTACAGAGACCCATCAAGGCACCCTGTTATTTTATGTAGTCCTAACTCTAAACTTTGAGAGCCTCCACAGTGGAAGAGAGCCTCCACATGCATTATAATTGGATAGGCAGAGGGCAGATGAGCCTGGAGGGAGCTTACCCCACCTTAAAGGCACAATGGTGAACTGGACACCCAGCATATAGATCAATGGCAGCAAAAGGTGTCCAGTGCATCCCCATACCAGTATTTCAACAGTACAAATAGCCAGGGGCACACTGGACACCCAGCACCAATACCAGGGTGCCTTGACTGGGCTTTGAAGCTTACACATGTATTTGCAAATGTGTGCCTGGGATAATTTGGTTATTTGCAGGCTGGTTGGTAAGTTGAGCAGTGAATTTCTCTGGTTTTGATTTACATGAGTTGCCCTTCCATGTGCTCTTTGCTGCAAAGGCCAGTTATAGGCAGGGTTGTCTTTAATATTGATTGGACCCTGGGTAAAAAATTTCTTGCCCCCCCCCCCCCCCCATGCAGTTTCGCTCTTGTTTCGATCAATGGCAATGCTGATTTTTTTTTTACAGACTACCAATATAAAGAGGAGTTTCGACACTGACCACTAATGTAATAGGGGTTAACAATGACCACTAATGTAATAGAAGCATTCACAGTAACCACCAATGTAAGGAGGGATTTGAATGAATGAATGATTTGTATAGCGCTACAACTGCGAACTGAATCGCCTCAAGGTGCTTGTCTGCTCTTGTTGTGATGCCATGTTTAGAAGAGGTGGGTCTTGAGTTTTTTCCTGAAGACCTGATGGTTTTCTTCCATGCGGATGTTGTTTGGTAGAGCATTCCATAGCCGGGGTCCCTGTACTGCGAATCTCCCTTCGATTTTTCTATTTTCTCACAAAGGTATTGAGGCGCATTTCCTTGTGTACATTTGTGGGTGAGGCAGAGGGTCTTGAATGTGATCCTATCTTTTACCTTGAGCCAATGGAGGATCCTTAGGGATGGGGAGATGGATTCCCAGGGTTTCTTTCCGGCTAATGACTAATCTTGCTGCTGTGTTTTGGACAATTTGAATGCGCGCAATCTGGTAATCCGGTAATCCTATGTAGAGGGAGTTTGCATAGTCGAGACGCGAATTGATGATCGTTCCTACTACTACCGTTTTTTCCTTTTCCGGGATGAAGGGGATGAGTCTGCGTAGCATGCGAAGGAGATGGTGGGATCCGCTGATTACGGATCCTATTTGTGCCTCCATGGTCATCTCTGAATCAAAGATTACTCCGAGGCTTTTGGCTTTGTTGCTTGGAAGGATGGTCTGTCCCAGGATGGTTGGTGGTGTCCAAGGGGTCTTCGTCTTTTTCCTTGAGTTTGCGTCGAGGAGCAGTAGTTCTGTTTTTGATCCATTTAGTTTGAGGGAGCTAGTGGTCATCCAGTCATCTATCAATGTGAGACATGTTCCTAGTTCCTGGTACTGGTCTTTTTGTCCGGTGATCCGGAAATACAAGGGCCAGATTAAGAGCATCATGGGCCTGGTGCTGAGGATTTTGGTGGGCCTTTTTATGGAAACAAAATGAAAATGCAAACAATTTTTCGCTAAAACAAATTAAATATACTCTCACCAGTAATATCACTCATGCAGCCTTTGAGCAGCAGCAACACCACCAATACCACCTGCTATGCAGTCTTTCACCAGCAGCAACATAGGAGACCACATTTCCAAACTGCCATTCAGGGACAACCCCCCCTTCCCAAAAAAAGATGAGGGTGGGGGATGTAGTCTTCGGGTTGATGGGGAAATCGGCAGTGGGGGTGATTTGTCAGGCAAATGGCTGGTGTTAACACTTAAAATAATCCTGACATCATGCTTGATATGGTGTCAGGATGATCAAATTCCATTATTTCTATTACTACATTGTAATATATAGAGAAATAGTTCAACTCACCATCATGCAGAATCAGTGGGAACCTGAGCTTGTCACTTCCCACCAGATGCAGCTTGTTACTTGCCACCATTGCTTGCCACCAGATGCAGCTTGTCACTTGCCACCCATAGCCTACCACCAGATGTAGCGTATCACTTTGCAGAGTTACCTGCCACTTGCCACTGATAGCGTGCCACTTGCCACCCACATACTTCCACCAGATACAGTGTGCCACTTGCCACCGACATACTTCCACCAGATATAGTGTGTCACTTGCCACCAGCAGCCTGTCACCAGATACAGTGTGCCACTTGCCACCGACAGCCTGTCACCAGATACAATGTGCCACTTGCCACCAACAGCCTGTCACCAGATACAGTGTGCCACTTGCTGACAGCCTGTCACCAGATACAGTGTGCCACTTGCCACCGACAGCCTGTCACCAGATACAGTGTGCCACTTGCCACCTATAGCCTATCACCAGATACAGTGTGCCACTTGCCACCGATAGCCTGCCACCAGATACAGTGCCACTTGCCACCAGAAGCCTGCCACCAGATACAGTGTGCCACTTGCCACGACAGCCTGTCACCAGATACAGTGTGCCACTTGCCACCGATAGCCTGCCACCAGATACAGCGTGCCACTTGCCACCAGAAGCCTGCCACCAGATACAGCGTGCCACTTGCCACGACAGCCTGTCACCAGATACAGTGTGCCACTTGCCACCGATAGCCTGCCACCAGATACAGCGTGCCACTTGCCACCAGAAGCCTGCCACCAGATACAGCGTGCCACTTGCCACGACAGCCTATCACCAGATACAGTGTGCCACTTGCCACCGATAGCCTGCCACCAGATACAGCATGCCACCGACATACTTCCACCAGATACAGTGTGTCACTTGCCACTGACAGCCTGTCACCAGATACAGTGTGCCACTTGCCACCGACAGCCTGTCACCAGATACAGTGTGCCACTTGCCACTGACAGCCTGTCACCAGATACAGTGTGCCACTTGCCACCGACAGCCTGTCACCAGATACAGTGTGCCACTTGCCACCGACAGCCTGTCACCAGATACAGTGTGCCACTTGCCACCGATAGCCTGCCACCAGATACAGCGTGCCACTTGCCACCAGAAGCCTGCAACCAGATACAGTGTGCCACTTGCCACCGACATCCTTCCATCAGATACAGTGTGCCACTTGCCACTGACAGCCTGTCACCAGATACAATGTGCCACTTGCCACAGACCGCCTGTCACCAGATACAGTGTGCCACTTGCCACCGACAGCCTGTCACCAGATACAGTGTGCCACTTGCCACCGACAGCCTGTCACCAGATACAGTGTGCCACTTGCCACCGACAGCCTGTCACCAGATACAGTGTGCCACTTGCCACCTACAGCCTGTCACCAGATACAGTGTGCCACTTGCCACTCCCTCGAGGACTTTTCCTGGATGGGTAGAAGGGACAGGGCCTACATAGTCAAACAAATCCCTGGGGCCCCCACCCCTCCTGAGCTGGGATGGTATGGCTGTGTGTAAAATGAATGCCAGCAGTATTGATCAGACCAAGTTATACAGAGGGGGGTGTGTACAAGCCTTTGGGCTCACATTGGTGTGCTGCAGTTTTGGCTGCACTGCTTGTGTATCTGCAGTTTTAGCTGCAGTTCTATTGATTTATATCAGGTTGCAGGTTTTTGCCGCATTTTTTGACAGTGCGCCAAAGATGCAGCATGCAGAAATTTTGGTGTGCTTTCAGAAAAAAACATGCAACCTGATATAAATCAATAGGACTGCGGGTATAACGCAGGAAACCTGCGTATAGACCAGCAATGGGCCAAAACTTTGCAAACCAGTGTGAACCCACCTAAAAGCACAAGGAGCCAAGTCTAAACATATTGGCTGCAGTTATAACAGCCATTGCTGAAGGAAAAAGTAAAGGGTGAGAGAAGGGAGATAAGAGTCACTGAGCTGACACTTGGATGGTCAGAAGCTCATCACTCACATATGTGTTCAGTTCACCTTCCATCTGCCTGTTCCTGTGCTCTGTTCACAACTTCCCCGCCCACACGGCTCCTTCACTGCACGGACTTCACAGAGAGAGAGGAGAGAGAGAGGGGGAAGGCAGAGAGAGGGGTAGGGGGAAGGCAGAGCCATTTGTGTAGGGGGGGAACTGTGTACTGTGATACTAATAACCACAGTGAGCCAACACAGGTACAGCCAGACACCCCTGCATTTACACACAGCTTCTCCTGTCCCATAGACGTTTATGGACAGGAGAAATTGGGCTTGTACTGCTGGCTGTGTGGGCCGATTTTAAGGCAGGGGCCTGGAGCTGCAGCTCCATCAGCCCCTATGTTAATCCGGCCCTGGACAGTATATTATTGCTACTTTTCAATTGGCCAATCAGTGATTTGCCTGGTTTCTACTAACACAGCAAGCTTCATATGTATGTTATGTAGACAGTTCCAATTCACTTGAACTTATCCAACCTTGCTTTGTAAAACTAAAGATAAATGAATAAAAAAAAAAAAAGTGATTTACCGCAGATGCTTCCCCATGTTTTACATTTTGGCAATTATGTGTTGCAATGCAATACCTACTAATGTGAAATCCAGAAAAACAAGGAGCTGTACGGAGCCAAACCAGCGTTGAGTTGCTCCAAGTTTTCCTGTAACATATGGGCTTAATTCAGGTATACTACAACCACCACAGCTTGGGTGAAATAATTACTGGGTGTAATGAGATCTTTGTCAGAGAGGAAATCAGTCTAACGCTGTCATGTGTCAGTGAGGAATGCAGAATAGGGCGACTGTTTATTAAAGGGTATGTATATATAATTTTTACATATATTTTCTTCTTAATAATTAGGATATTCAGAACTACAAAAAATCTAATGTGAAGCAGTTAATTTAAGCTTATCAGTAAAATATAAAATATTGCATAATATTATCTTATATCTGTATTTCCAGCCAGCAGGTGGAGCTTTAGGCTGCTTTTCACATTTTTAGGCTAAACTTTGCTGCTTTTCCAAATAAGACTATTGTTTACAGAACACAGTAGCTCAACCTGAAGTGAATGAATTGGTGCAGTGACACATCCATATACCCCATCTTCTTCTTTTTTAATTATGGGGCTGTGGTTAGAGAGTTACCACCTTGAAGTAAACAGCTTCTGTTGTGCTCATTTTTTTAGAAAACCCATAATGATCAGTGACACCATTGGTTTGGGTGATCATTTGGGCTGCCAGCCATCTGGCCTGTGAAGATGGTGACAAAGTCAAGTTTAGTCTATGATAGCTGCAACTGACACCTCTGGGTCAGAAAATCTCCTTCCCCCTCGACATTCGTCAAATGCAGTATGCCAGAATTTGCACCATTTAAATGTCACTAGCTAGGGCACTTTGAATATGTGGCCCTGATCCGTGAAATACCACCTCTACCCAACTGTTTTTATTCACTCACACGACTACTTGTTTCAATGTGGCCCCACCAAAAGTACTTTTTCACTACACTTTTAACCTTATGATTTATTTTCCTCAAGACAACAATCAGCACCTTTTGAGAACTTCATTGTGTGTTCTACCCTGTGATTGGCTGATGCAGCTGTCGGAATTACAGAAAACATGCTTAATGCTGTCTCAGAGCAGAGAAGGATTATAATAAGGACAGAATGCAGGGAGGGAGGGGGGGGGGAGACTGAAAGGGGGCCCATGGGATGCTAAAAAATATTCTGCTCTTCTCTACATTTTATAGTAAGCCAATTTCTGCTTTGGACTTTTATCAGAAGGTGATTAGCAATGGCTTTGTTTTAACCTCAGAAAGGCCGTGTCCACACCATTGCGCTACTATTTTGGTGCATTAAAGTGGTGTTGCCACCAAAAAAAAATAAAATGTGCTTAAAAATCATTAAAAAAAAAAAAAAATAATTGGAAAATTATTTTTTTTTTACTCACCTCTAAATGCCTGTTGCTAGCGGGTCCCTCGTAGTCTGCCACCTTCAGTGCCCGGGCACTGACATCACTTCCCCTCGGTGCCGCACAGTCATCTGGGACCTGTCACGTGTCCCAGATGACTGAGTGTCTTATCACGGCGCATTGCTGGACCCTGGGACAGGTAAGTGTCCGATTATTAAAAGTCAGCAGCTGCAGTATTTGTAGCTGCTGACTTTTAAAAAAAATTTTTTAGTGGGCACTCCTCTTTAACCGCTTCCCGACCGCCTCCTGTACATATACGTCAACAGAATGGCACGGGCAGGCAAAAGCACGTATATATACGTCCCCTTTAATTTGCCTGCCCGGGGGGCGCGCGCGCGACCCGGTCGGGAGCTCCGTGACCACGGCCGCGGGACCAGCTGACCCGATCGCCGCTGGTATCCCGCGATCGGGTTAGGGAGCTGAAGAACGGGGAGAGGTTTGTGTAAACAAACCTCTCCCCGCGCTTCCTACACTGACTGTCAGTGATCGGCGGTTCCCTGTCATCGGGAATGACGTCAGACGTACAGCCACGCCCCCTACTGTAAAAAAAAAACACAACACGTCACACTGACTCCTCCCCGCCCCCTAGTGGTTAACTCCTTCACTACAACTGTCATTTACATAGGAATCAGTGCTATTTAAATAGCACTGATTTCTGTATAAATGACAAATGTCCCAAAAATGTGTCAAAAATGTCCGATGTGTCCGCCATAATGTCGCAGTCACAATAAAAATCGCTGATCGCCGCCATTACTAATAAAAAAAAAAATATTAATAAAAATGCTATAAAACTATCCCCTATTTTGTAAACGCTATAACTTTTGCGCAAACTAATCAATAATCGCTAATTGCGATTTTTTTTACCAAAAATATGTAGAAGAATACGTATCGGCCTAAACTGAGGAAAAAAAATGTTTTTTTTATATATTTTTTGGGGATATTTATTATAGCAAAAAGTAAAAAATATTGCATTTTTTTCAAAATTGTCGCTCTATTTTTGTTTATAGCGCAAAAAATAAAAACCGCAGGGGCGATCAAATACCACCAAAAGAAAGCTCTATTTGTGGGAAAAAAAGGACGCCAATTTTGTTTGGGAGCCACGTCGCACGACCGCGCAATTGTCAGTTAAAGTGACGCAGTGCCGAATCGCAAAAAGGGGCCTGGTCCTTTGGCTGCCAATTGGTCCGGGGCTGAAGTGGTTAAGTAGCCCATTCAAATGGGCTACCTTAACATAAAGCACATTAATGGACGATATTATGCATCTTATCGCAGCGCAGCTTTTTGAGCCCAGACTAAGGGTTTTCTTTAAAGTATATCTCTAATCAAAACCTTTTATTTAGTTTCAGATAAATTGAGGAAACCTTAGACCCGCTGTCCATTTTTATTGTTGTCTGTATCCCCATTGAGGAGATTCAACTTTCTTTATTCTGCTGACTATTGTCGCCAAGAAAGGAAGTGAGGAAAAATCCCCCAAAATTTAGGTTTTGTCCACAAAACAAGAGATAAGGGGAATTCTTCCACTGGGGACTTCTGTTTTTTGGACAAATCTTCAAGAGGAGAATTCCTCACACTTTTGAAGATTTCTTCTAACTTCCTGTTGCGTCTCTGGACAGGAAGTGAAAGGCCACTTGTACACAGACAGCAATAGCCTGGCAGGAGTTTTAACTCTTTCCTACCCCATCCATAACCAAAAAAAAAGTTTTAGCAATACAAGCACTTTGAAGTGTATTAAAAAAAAAAAAAAAAAAAAACATATGCATAGCTATTTGTCTAGCGAAACTGCTAGTGGATTTGTTCTATGCAAACTGGGCACATTAAAATTGTCTCCTATTACCTCTAAAGGTTGGCATAATAGAGTGGCTTTTGAAAATAATGCAATATAGCGACTAGATGGTGCTGAGGATCATAGCAAATACTTATTTCCTATGATCATCTGCATCATCTAATGGCCACAATGCGGTATTCTCCCAAACCACCCTATTATTTATGAACAAATAACATTCAACCTTTTTTTTTGGAATAAATACCAAATTGCCTGAAAACATTAGATTTTGTCCTATTCACACACAATGAATGTATGAACAGTTTTGCTGGACGAATAGCTATGCAAATTGTTTTGAAGACACATCCCTTTAAGAATTACCTGGAAGCATTGTTTCATAATATCTGCAATCATAATACAAGTGATTTTTAGTACACCTCTATACCTCCAATTAACAATGCAAGCATTGCATTTCAAATCCTGGAGAAATGTCTCAGAAACCCTGTCAGAAATGTCTGTGCTAGCAGGGCCCCCATTCGATGGCAGCAACGATCATGCCATCCCCGCATCCTCCTGCATAGGGACGAGATAGGGTACATACACACTTGTAACATGGAGAAATCCAGCCATGTTTGGTCACTCACAGTTCTTGGTCAACACATCCTTGACCTCTGCCCTTTTTGCCCCTGTATCCATAACTCTACACAGTGAAAATGCAACATTAACACAGGATGGCTGCCACACTCTGCCATTGTCCTCACTGTAGGTCCCCATACGGGTTCTCCAACGGAGCCTGTTTCGGTCCTACCCTGAAGGGTTCACTTTGGCTACAAGCTTACATGACAGTACACTATTTTACTTTTCCCATTACCCTCTGCTCCAGCCTCTTTTGACTCTAGACAAGGGAGAGGTCTCCTTAAAAGAGGTACTAATCCCTTCTTACACAACACCCCCCCCCCCCCCGGTTAAAATTGTCACTTCTCTGTGCCATGGGTACCACATTGCTAAAAGAGTTATGGTGCTGCTCTAACACAAATATAAATATTGTAATGCAAAATATATACATTATAAAAAGAATACCCATTTTCAACATGCAGGAATTATACTTGGGTGATTACTTGGTTAACAACAGCATAAAAGCAAAACACATACAGTGCTCAGCAGAAAGGAGTACACCCAAACAGATTTGTCAGAAAACCTTTCCTTTCACAATCAACTTTTTCTATGGGACATTATACTGTACTAGAAAATACTCCCACACATGTGGCCCATTGATTGCAACCAGGATTTGTTCATTTGCACACACCAAAACGTATGTTTCCTAACAAATTAATTCAGGACCATGTTGCAAAAAAGGAAAACACCCCAATGAAAGTCTTGGGAGCAAAGATACATTTCAACCACAGGTGAGTCTAATTATTCATTAAACAGGTGTCCAGCAGACAGTTAATTATAAAAGGGTGTTACTTAACAAAGGAAACCCCTTCCCATTTCATGCTGTCAGCAATGGTGCCACATGCAAGAGAAAGCCTGAGAATGAAAATAATTTCTTTACACAAGAAAGGTGAACGCTGCAAGAAGATCAGCAAAGCTTTACTTATCAGTCAGAATACTATAGCAAAAGGGACACAAAAATTTAACAAAGCTGGAGATGCAACCATCTCACAGAGACATCCAGGCTGTCCACGGAAGTGAACACCTCGCCAGGAGCGTCTTCTTATGAGAAGGGTTGAAGAAAATTGCCATGCAAGTTCACTGCAGTTAGCTAAAGAAGTAGAAAGCCAAACTGGGGTGATTGTTTCCTGTGACACAATATGGCGAACAACAGCAGAGGAATGGCATGCATGGGTGTTATACACAAAGAAAGCCTCTCCTAAAGCCCATGCACAAAAAAGCTGGCCTAGAATTTGCCAGGGCCCATGCTGAAAAAGAAGACTACTGGAACTCTGTACTCTGGAGTGATGAGACGAAGATAAATGTTTTTGGAACTGATGGCTTCAAAACTGTATGGCGTTGCAAAGGTGAGGAGTACAAAGAAAAAGGCAAGGTGCCTACAGTGAAACATGGTGGTGGCAGTGTCCTTCTGAGGGGCTGCATGAGTGCTGCTGGTGTCGGGGAGCTGCATTTTCATTGATGGTATCATGAATTCACAGATGTACTGCTCTATATTAAAAGAGAAGATGATACCATCACTCCGTGCCCTTGGTCGTTTTGCACTTTTCCAACATGACAATGATCCAAAGCACACATCTAAGGCCACTGTTGCATTTCTAAAGAACAGGGTGAAAGAGATTCAGTGGCCAAGTATGTCTCCTGATCTGAACCCAATCGAACACCTATGGGGAATTCTGAAGAGACAAGTTGAGCATCACTCTCCATCCAGCATCCAGGCTCTAAAAGAGGTAGTTCTTGAAGAATGTAAAAAGATAGATGTTGCTATATGTCGCCAACTTGTTCATTCCATGCCTAGAAGACTCGGTGCTGTCCTTACAAATCATGGAGGTCATACACAATACTAAATGTAGTAGTTTTTGTTGTGGGGTTTATTCATTTTTTCATTAACTAATTTGAAAAAAACTGAAATGAAGATTTTGTAATCCAAGTTATATTTATTAACCTTAATTTCATGTAATGAGCTAAACAAATGTTCTATAAAACTCAGTTTTGTCAAAATTGTGGAAATTGTTCTTGTGTTGATTAAGATATTGATTAAAATCTTACTTTTCAAAAGGGGTGTATTCATTTATGCTAAAAAAAACACCAACTAAAACTCTGAATCAACCTGTCTGAGGAATTGTACATATAATAGCTGGGGTATGGAAAGTCCCTCCATTTCCCAGTAACCAGATGTTGTCAGTGCACAAAGTAGTGCAGGTCATCCCTTAAAGGCTAGGATAGCATCACTTTGTCCACGTAAACATGCCTGCTATAGCTCCATTCAGTACAGCACCGATGGAACTCATGTATAGTAATGGAGTTCCCAATAAGCGAATGCTTACTTTGGCACCTGTAGGTGTTCGCACACAGCAGTCTCAAATCTCTTGCCACTGTGCCTCAGTGAACTAAAACAGAGCCTCAGGAACATAGAGGAAGTCCAGCCTATAGTGCTCTAGCACTTGGTGAACTAGATATCCGTGGAGCTGTGATAGGCGGGTTAACTGGCGTCCACTGCCCTGACTGGAAGACAAGTAAGACTTAGGTGCCTGTCCCGCTGCCATAGCTCCCACCAACTTCTGAGCACCATCTGGCTCCTCCTCTACCATTACTAGGGCACACATACCCACAAACGGGTTAGGAATCTTCTGGAAAAAAAAAAGGTTGTTCTTTGACCTCCTGGATCAAATAGCCTCCCTACAAAGCTCTTGGAGCATCTCCTGACTCCAACGTACTCTCTAAATTTTGCTTGACCCTCAGTAATGACCCATCCACAGAGGAACACCTCTCCGTCATGCTCTCATGCTTCAGACCCATAGAGTCTCTTAACTCCTCTGGCACTGGATCTGGCACTAGGACAACATTGAACACCACAACCTCCTTTTCAGCCAATCCACTCAGCATCAACTCCTCCGTAGGGGACAACAGAGCTGATCACTCCTCTTGCTTCGCAACCATGGGCTCCCCACGGATGAGCTCAACCCCACTAAGGTAAGCATCCCACAGCTTGCTCACCCTGGATTGGTTGAGGCTAGGGGAGCCCGGGTGCTTTGTCTCAAACAGACCCAGTCTTTCTTATCGTCTGTGATCTTTTCCCAAACAGCATCCTCCTTCCATGGTATTCACAGATGTTATTGTGGTTGTTGTGTCTTGTTTCTGTTTGTTATAGTGATTTTGTTCTGTCTTTGTTGAATATAACTGTAACTTAATAATTTCCCTTTGGGATTATTAAAGTTTTCTGAATCTGAGATCACGAGGTTGCACATGGTCAGGGAGGACCTTAAACAGAAGGGTGCAGCACCTTCCACAGCGTGCCCAGGGAGCAATGATTGCTCAATTGACAGCCAACTGGTAAGGCTGACACATTCACAGGCAGTGACATACCCTATGCTGCCAAGTGTCAGCAGGGCCCTTCCACTGTCCCTTTGCACAGGGACAAGTTAGGGTACACACACACCTGTAACAAAAACAAAATTCACTACTCACATTCACCCAGATGGAGGCCCACCTCCAGAAATATAGAATGTCTACACATTCAGCCTTTTAACATTCTGTCCCTTCACCTCTGTCCTTTTTGTTTCGATATCAATAACTCTGCACTTTGCAAGTCCACAATTAACATAGGATGGCAACGTCACTCTTCCATTATCCTCAATGTAAGTCACCAGAGGTGAGATCTGTAACAGGCTCTACCGACTGTAGATCGCAAGACACTAAGCTAGGCCAACCACCACATACACCCAGTGGAGGGGTCTCCATAAAAGGAGTACTAACCACTGTTGTCAGATCATCAATAGCAGGAGGGGATGGCAGAATTCGGACCTCCTAACTAGGTTTAAAAGAACTTAGCAACATGAGACAAAGTACTTATCCAACAGAGGACAGAACTGTAAAATAAAAATTCTAACGTTAGATCTTCTTTAAGGTGATGGGTTTGATTTATGCAGATGAACACTCACTGGAGGCCTAAATTGCCACTTATTCTGGGCTTCTGGTCAGTCCCTGCATCTTTTAAAAGACCCCTAAAAACTTTCCGATAAAAGCACAGAAAATTGTATGCATGTAGAGTCTTTTTTATCTAAATATTTTTTTAGGCATCAGCAATGTGCCTTTGAACTTGTTAGAACATTTGACCTGAGAGTCAATTCCCTAGCATAGCCCCCTCTCTATTTGCACATGTAGTGGGGACACTTTTGCAAGGTGTCCGCTATGTGTAATTTTAGTTATTTTTTTCTCTCAGAACAGTAAAGGGGTTCTGAGGGTTATTGTGTAGGTTTAACTTTGGCATCAGTTTGACTGGGTTGTGTTAGGGTTCTGCCTGGTCATGTGTGCAGTTAGGTGCACATGACAGGCTTAGAACCAGGCCTGGTTGGACGTTTTGGGTACCAGCATTCCTCAGAGCCAATCAGTGGGTGCGTTTGGCCTCGCTGAGGAGTCTGGGGAAGAGTAATTAAGATGCTGGAGTCACGTGTTCGGGGGTTCGTTCAGCATTAGCTGCCTGTTCCTGGATCTGGACCGGGGTAGCCCCGCGAGGGGTCCCGGTCACGGGAGCGTGTGCCGCCCCGCAACATGGTTGGTTTCACTAGCCCCACAGACCTGCTTGTTCTGGGGCAAGGATCTATCTGTTCCCGAGTCTCTGATCTGGCTGGTCCGGGGCGCAGTAACTGAGGCAGGATTCAAGGCATCTGGGGGAGGACTCTTCGGAGGAGGGCCAACAAGCTGGCATCCCAAGAAGTGCTTGGTTGCTGTGTTGTCAAGGACAATGACGAATCCGCGCTTTGCCAGTACTGCCAAGGAGACAGAGAACGTTCCAGGTACTGAGGAAAGGTTCCTGTTCACGTTGTGTTGCAGCTTTCTTCAAGGTCAGAGACTTTGCAATTTTTGAATTCAAGTGCTGACTGCCATAATCTCTGGCTACAGATTTGTTCAGCTTTGAAGCGCCCAGCTGCGAGTGGCTACTCGCTGGGTGTGCATTATAGACTTCCTAATAATCCGCAGTTCAAGGTGCCTGAGTTTTCACCCCTGCCCTCTGTTCCCACATGAGATTGTGTCTGTTGGATGTTACCCCTGCAAATAAAAACCTTTCTAAAGGACTTTTATGGTGTCAGCGTCCAAAGTCGTTGGGTACTAACTCTGGGAACCCCTAGACCTGGAGGAACAAGCCAAGCGGAGGTAACCGGTAAGCCCAAAAGTCAAGGCCGCCCCATCGAGGGTTATGGCCGCTACACACATCATAGCCCTCTTGTTATCTTGGATTGTCTAATTACTGTCTGCACTGACCCAGTTCCTTAGTCTCTTCCCTCACCGCCCTACATAACATTTTATGTACTGTATCTTCCAAGGGAGGAGGAAAGGGAAATACTATATAGTGTAATTTGAGTCTGCAGACATCACATCCAAGATGGCAGCACCCAGCAGCAGCCTCAGGGCTATCAGATGTATACACAAGGAAAACTTCTACATATATAAAATATGTAAATGTACATATTATTATAATTGGGAAGATTTTTGTTAAAATGATGGTCTGTTAAGGGTGACGGGTCTCTTTAAAACTCAGATAGGCCCCTGCTGTAAATCAGGGACAACTGACAATTATGCTGATATTCTGTCACTGCAGGGACTCTTCCTCTCCACCCATGTCTGCAGTAACGTTCTGCCTATTTTGTGCAACAAGCAGAAAACACATCTGCTGCTGACAATTATCAGGTGTCAGTCTGGCGGTAACATTATCCCCTACATTGTACAGATACTGTGCTCCTTGTAATTATAAAACAGAGAAATCTGGGAAATTTCTGCATATTGAATAGTGCCACCGATCCTTTTGGCCAAGTATATTCGCTTTCATTCTCCTTGTTAATAATACCCTCCCCAGAGGAAGCAGCAAACATGTGTTTCCATAATTTGGGCTCTTGAAGGGAAATGTAAAATTAATTGAGATCTCATCTTCAGTGACACAAGTGCTCGGTACCTGTGGGCTCCTGCCATTACCGGGAACGTACGCTACCATTCCACGCTTGTTTCACTTGGCCGCCTTCTACAAGAAACCAATTGATGTAATGTCTTTGTTTATGATACCAATTTGTACTTCATATCCTGGCCAATGTTATCCAGAAATAGTATAATCATTGTCTTCCTCTTTGTAGATTGCTCATTTATCCTGTAATGACAGTTAAGTGACTTTCCACCGCTACGAAGAGTAATATTGGCATAAAAGAAAATAAATATAAAGAATGGAAGTAGACCGGCACTTTGTTTTGGCCCAATTTCATGTCTATACGAAGGCGGCCTGTGTGCTGATTGCCGTCATTTGGGTTTATTTTAAGGCTGACGTTAAATCTGCTTATATTTTACCTTCCCCAGTTCCATCCTTTTCCTCCTCATTAAAGTGCTAATGACATTTTTAACTAAAACCTTTCCATTTTCATTGCATACCTCTTTTTAGATTCAGTGATGTCACCACTGAGTCTCTGTTGTCCATGCTATGCAGTTATATCATGGCTGGTTGGAGTGGCCAGCAGGGTGCTGTACATACCATCCTGAAAACATCACAGCACCGTACCTCAGTACTCCTCAAGAGTTCTCAACCCTGATGCCAGCACTTGGGTGGCTTTTGGGAGGAGATAAGCAAATATTACAATGCTTTGATGGGTGGAACTCTGCATGGAGGAGTGGGCATTCCATGGTAGTTTACATTTGCAAGCTCAGACTTCCCTCGGCTAATACCCATATGTATTACTAAGTGTAGCCAAGTCCCGGGGCCCCTGAGGCCTAATGGTGACCTCCAGGGTTAGGGACAGCCGACATCCTTCTGTGTAGAGTGGGATAAAAGGCATGGTGGGTGTAATGCAAAGTAGATTGATGGGCGCCAGACACTTCTTGAATGCAAATAGATTTATTGTCTCTTAAACAGCACTGTGGTAGAGAGGGTTAGGGCCAGGACACCCTTAAGTAGATGCAATGTTCATTGGCAGACTCTGAGACTTCTATAGGCAGACAGCCATGCAGGGAAAGGCATCCAGCTAGACACCACCTCTACATGAGTGGAACCGCTGTCTCATATGGCAACAATCTTGAAAAAGTTTCTAACAAAGGTTGTAATTAACTCCTTCACTTTTTCTACAATCTCCTATTGTAGATCTTCACTCAACTGAGCTCCCAGTCTATAACTTAGACTTGCTAATCCACTGCCACTGGATCTCCTGAGCTCTTCCAATCTTCTTACTCAGTATCTTTCTCAAGTGTCACCCCCGCGTCCCTGCTGGGTCCCTAGCTTGGCACTCACAAATACTCTTCAAGCGTCACCCCACTGGCCTGCTTGGTCTCTGGCTTGGCACACAATAATGCTCTGCAAGCGTCACCTCCACTAGCTGGATTCCTGGCTTGACATGTGCTGAAGTTTCCCAATTCTTCACTGTCCCCGGTTGGTGAGAATACTGCTCTGGTATTTGTTCAGCTACTCGCAGTGGTCCCCGGTAACAAGGTGGTTGGTCCTTTAGTGGCGACAGCTTCCCCTCTACCTCCGACCACGTCAGGTTCTCCGGCCGGCAGAACGGTTACTTCTGGTTGGGACTGCGGCTTGCAGTCCAGCGGAGGCTGGCATCCTAGCAACAAATGATGCACCCCTTGCCCCATTCACTAAATGTTAACAAAGAGGCTAATGGATAATGCCATTGACCCAATATGGCCACATGGCTATGTTTGGTCGATGAGGTCAGCCAAAACCCCCAACCTCACTATTTACTTCAGCTGAATGGAGCCAGGGATGAGTTATTGGTAGGACAGTGGCAGCCACCAGTGTCCTAGCAACCACAACCCTGAGTGGGAAGCAATACCCCCACTAATGGTTGACTTCCTGAGTAGCCAGAGGCACACTGCACCTATTGTATGTCCATTTGCAGAAGCGCAAACAGCTAGAGTTTGGGGCAAACCCTGCGTCACCATGAATTTAAAACTTATCCCTACTTCCCATCTCCAGGGCATAAGGAGGGGTGTTCTGTTGTCCACTGGAGAATAACTCAGGCAAGGCTGACAACACTACTTTGGGATTTTAGTGCGCTCACTACAGGAATCGCGGAGGTCCCTGGATTTCTGGCAGGATCAACAGATATTTTTCTTGCAGCATTTAAGGGGATAAAAGATCCACTGCAGATGTCCACCCTGAACAAATGGCGTACTCTGTAAGGGCCTGTTCATATGTTGCCAAAGGTTGGAGCCTCTGTACACTGAAGTTAATATGTTACATTGTAATGTGAATCTCCAGACACTAGGGCTCGTTCACACTTGCTTTGGTCCCTATAAAACTATTTGCTTTCAGATACCTCTTCAGAGAGCATTTGACAAGCAACAAGGAGGCTTTGGATCGCCTCCCCACTGCCTGCTTTAACCCCTTGAACCCCATACTAGTGCTCCGCAACCATGTGCATTGAACGCAGTTGTGGGGTGCTTGCAGAGATCACTCGTGTTGGCTTGTTCACATTAGAAGTTAAGGGGGTAGTCAATTCTGGCTGTTTAATGCCCCCCCCCCCAACTGCTCCCCTTTAGCTGGTCTGTCTGGGGGTGAACACATGGAATTGTACCCCCTGTCACTTTCAGTGGGCGCTATTCAACTTGCTCTGCAAGTGCCTCTCAACAGTATGAAAAACACACGGTTGCGGCGAGCTACTGCAGGGTTCAGGGGGTTAAAGCAGGCTTTAAGGAGGTGATAGAATGCCTCATCACTGCCTGTCAAATGCTCTCTGAAGAGCGACCCGACCAAAGCAAGTATGAACAAATCTTTACAGACTCTGCATGGACGTTACTTTAGCTGCATGTAATATTTTATTGGTGGGTGTCCCCTTTAAACGATCACTAACAAATGACTAAAACTCCCGTCAAACTTCTATAGGCAAAAATATAGAGACAAAAATGCCCAAAGCATAGGAAGGAAGCATCTGAAAGCAGAGCTTCATGGGGTCACCAGAAGTGTGAACAAGTGGAAAATAAATCCTTCACATTGATGCAATTCATTGCTCTGCGGTTACAGGATCGAGTCCTGCCAATGGGCCCAAGAGGAACATTAGGTCTATTTCAGTTTATCACCTGAGACACAAACGTCTGAACGGCCTGAGCTGTCCCTATCTCAGGTTTAAAGTCTGGATCCTGGTGCCTTTTTAATTGTTTTTTGGCTTAAATCTTTCCACCTCATTAAAATGTGTTTTTTTTTTTTAATAGTACAATTTCTATGCCGGGGATAAAACTGGCAACCTCGCATACCTGAAGTCGATAAATATTTCACCCATAATTAATCTGGTGCGGGTGATGGCCCCGGAGACTAATTGGCAGCGCCTTATGTTTAATTGGATTGACTTTCTCCCTCACACAAGCACACTATTCATGGTTGCGCAGGATACGCGGCATTACAGGGCTGCGGACTAATACAACAAGCCTTCACAACAGTAGCATTAGCAACTCTTAAAATGTTACAACCTGTCAGACGCTTGGGGTCGTAGGACTCCTGCGACAGTGGTTGGCGTCATAAACTCCACATTGTATTTTTCCGGGGAAGGAAACTTAAATTCTGCAGAGCTGCAAAAATCTGTAATGGTGCAGAATGAGGTAAAAGGTAACAGTTGGCTCATTTCCAATCACTGTTTCCTTTGTTGCAAATCTTCTCTCTTTTAGATAGCACAGTTTGTACTTGGCTCTTGAACCGCTAAAGTAACATGATAAATTAAAGCAGACCTTGCAGTGTAGTGCAGGCTCTGCATATACTGTGCTCAGGACCACTGATAAGGTAGTACAGCCACCCCTCTTGTACTGGGCCCAATCAGTTCAAAAGGGGGGCCTGGGCACCTGCCGAGCTGGAGGGCCGGCTGTACAGCCTTATTGCCGACTTGTTTCTCCCCCAGCCAGCTACTCCTCCTTTTTCCCCCTCCGGCTGTGCTGCAGAGGGATCAGTATCTGTGCCCCTGTCCCCCTGCTGTCTGTGGCCCACTGTGTGCCACCCCTTCCCCTGCAGCACAGCCAGCTTCTCTCCTCCCCTCTCCCGCCAGCAGCTGCTGCGGGAACCCAGGGGGATGTTTTAGGATGGAGAGCAGGGAGCCAGTGAATATGTTCTATTTACCGGCCCTTCCTTTCCTGAATGAACACCGTGAGTGACTGATACCAGTTGCTCCTGTGTCCATTCATCACTAAAGCATAGTAAACTGTGTTTTCTATGCTTCAGATTGTGAATGAACAGGAAGCCTCTGGCCACTTTCTAATCATTCACTTTCCAGTGCAGCTGAGGCTGTAGAGAAAGGGACTGATAAATATCTGTCCTCTGTCCATTTCGCTGCCTTAAAAGTGAGATGTCAGGGTCTGTTTAGACCCCTGATATTTCACCAAAAGCCCCCCAACTGGGCAGATACATTTTTTATATAAATAAATAAAAGTTAAAAAAAAAATTGAAATTCTAAAAAATTAAAGAATTCGATTAAATGTACTTTAATCTCTGAAGAGCAGTCATCATTTGAATCGCCCTTCAAGGAGTATTTTTCACCTTTAACCCTGCACTAGCGCACTGCAATGCTATTTACCTGAATGGGTCTTGTTCAATGGGGGTATAATTTCTGCCATGGCTGCAAAGCATTGCATTACTTTTTTTCTTTTTATCAGAAAGGTGGTGGGGGGGGGGGGTGTTGTCAGGTAGGCTGTGTGGGGCCCCATAATTTCTAAAAGCAGCCCTGACTGTGCTAATCCCCTCCCCCTGTATAACTTCCCTGTTAAAAGTAGGTTCATAAGTTATGAATGATAAAAGTTTGATTTTATATTTATCCTACCCCATCTCTTACCTGAGGCATGTAGGCACCTTTCAGCAGAGGCATGCCCCCAATAAGTCAAAGTGAGGCAACTGCCTTGAGCATGACCAATGCCATAATTCTGTCCTTACTGCAGCTCAGTAACGTTGCCCTATATAAACAGTAAAACATTACTATACTGGTTGTTAGGGTGCTGGTGGCTGAGTAACACTGTTGTTATGGTACAGATGGTTACCTGCTCCATAGCAACCAATGATGCTGTGAGGGTCAGTCCTCTGTGTTCTAACAACCAATGACCTTGTGTGGCCCAGCCGACAGAGTCCTGCTAACCAATGATGCACAGAGCCAATGGTTGGTACAATGCTGGAAGATGGGCCACAGCATCATTGGTTGCTGTGCCAGCATGCTAGTAACCCAAGAAGGGGTTGAGAAAAGTGAGGTGGCATCCATGTGTCCATGGTACACAGTATAGCAGGATCACCAAAAACATAAAAAAGCATGTACAATCTCTGGCGGTTGTTTCCGTTATCGTGGAAACCCACCCACGATGGGCTTTAGGTTGTAGCAGTGTGAACAGCAAACCTGCAAACCAAGCATTTGCTACCAGCAGCTCCTGTTTGGGGATTAGACATAGATCATAATGAGAATGCTGGCTTTGACTTTAAACAAGCTGTTAGGAGGCTTTCTGAAGGCTTTCAACCAGTCTCCTGCTTCCCAAGTCTACCTATTGGTCAGGGAGTCTTTCCATCATTATAAAAGCCCAATAAAAATGTTAGGGAGGAGTGAGGCCAAGGTCAACTTTTAGAGAAAAGTGTTTATTCCCATAATAAGTCCTTGCACATTAAGGCAAAATTACATAATAAAGGTCTGATGGAGTTCTCAGGTAAGGTTATATAAAATGGCATATTTCTATATATTTAATAACTTAAAAAGACTGTTCTTACAGGGTAAACTTATGAAGAAACCAAATTTGTTTTCCTGGGTCTAGCTATCCTCTGACTTTATCCATGAACATGAGAATAAATGTACATTCAGTATCCAGCGATCACATTTCATCCTCATTATGCTGGACAGTAATCTGAGTACAGAGTGCACAACGTCAGACAGAACATACGTTCTGAAGATGAATAGGCTATTAATTGCATTTTCTCATGCCAATATTTTTCCTGGACTCATTCGGTGTATTGTACTACAGTGCAGATAGGTCTCTGACATACAACCATCAGACAGTAATTTAAAAAAAAGGCCAGATACAGCTTTAAAGTGGACACTTTCCTTCCCAAATTGCCCTCTTTTAAAGCTGAAATCCAGGCAAATTACCAAATACAATGTTAAAACAAATAGTCTGACTTTAACTTATTATAAAACTTTTGATGAAATTTTAATTCCCCATTTTGCTTCCAATGTAATGCTTTTACTTCAGGCAGACACTTCAGGCTAGAGACCATACACACTCGTATCACTGTGCTCCCTAAACTGTGAAATTATACGATGGTATGTGCAAATTACTGATCAATATCCTTACTAAATATTGATATTAAACTTCATGCCAAAGGTCTATACACAGTACCAGGCTCTTCCCCCTACTTCCACATAGGATTTCCCCAAACCAGACTGGGTTTACACTGAGTAGAAAGGCTAGGGACGATTCTTCAAGTACCTTTTTCACTATAGCATATGTCCATCGGAAGTCCCAGTCTATCCTCTTCCTTTCAACAGATTGGGAAAAAGCATTTAGTTGGGTGGACTGGGTCTACCTAATGACATTTCAGCCTTGCATGCTTTGTCAGATAGTGATTGGGCAAGAGCTCAGGTCTGTAATAATAGTACTCTGAGTGATTCTTTTGTTTTAGGCAGACTTTCTAATTTCAAGATAAAGATTAAGAAATTCAGTAGGTAGGAGAACCACCGCTCCAGGATAATCCACACAACTGAGGTTTGCAGCTTCTCATGACGATAGATTGAAAGACTCTGGACGGCCGCACTCCAAAATAAATTTCAATGCCTTTTTTTTGTGAAACAAAATCACACAAATGTGGGAAACAGCAAAGCAAAAATCTCTAACGCGTTTCACACTACCAGGAGTGCTCAGTGGCTCACTAGGCTATAACAGCATACAATGGAGTGTGCAGTAAACCTGGTAATCCACAAAAATCAGCAATAAGTAATGGCATTAGAAAACAGTAATGGTAATGATAATCAATACTGTGAAAACTCTGTAAACAGTAGGCTATATCAACTTAAGAGTGCACTCTATGTGAATGGCAGCCGTAAAATTTAAAACTCCCTAAAGAGGTACCTCTTAATATTGACTTGCAACATTGGTTGACGTTCTACAATTCCTTTCTGGGTAAAGTTAATGTCGTTAAGGGTCCTATTTTTCATTTAAATGATACCCGGGGGTGTTTTTTTTCTATATCTTACACTGCTTGGTTACTAACTTTGAAATATGTGAATATGGACCCCAAATTCCTCTTATTATGCATTGGCGACTCGGTGACTCAATCTACTCACAAACAACTTTTTGTGTTTTATACTGGCTTTTAAGCCAAGAAGACTATAAAATGGAGACGACTTGACCCCACTGCGACTACTCGTCGGAGATCATTAGTTTATTAATTCTTACCACTTTAGAAGCTCACCTACATGGACCGTAAGTGCCCTCAAATTATTTGGAAAATTTGGCATGCCTGATAATGTGGTTGTTTTTTTCCCCATGGCTGGAGTACTGACTTCAGTATAAGGATGATGCTCTCATAGTATCCCTCCCTGTATTGAGTTTCTCTCACTTGGTGGTTACCCACCTCTTGGCCCCCCTTCCTATGTAGCTGTCTCTCTTGGCCTTCCTACTCCTCATATTCCCCCCTCCCTCCCCTTTTTTTCTCTCTTTTCCCCCTTTCAAAGAAAAATGGCTGGATGGATTATCTCACTATGCCCTGTTGCCCTACTGGGTAGGAGTTTGGTTAGACTGTTTACCTTTGTATTTTGTCCTTTTCACATTGGTTGACATTGCTTTGTAGATGTGCTGCTTAACATCTTCTAGCTGGTTCGCTGTGTACTGTTTTGTGAAATGTGTATTGTGAAATACTCTGTGTAATGCTATTATATATTTTTGGATGTTCCTAGGTGTGCTGTTGTTCCCTGGTGACTATTGTGCTTCAATGAATGTGGAATTATATTTGTGATGTTTTCCTAATAAATAAACATTTCTGTTAAAATGTGAAATCCTGCAAGGATCTCCCATGATATTTAATTAGAGCCAAAGCTCTTCTTGAGTTTATCTTACCTGGGTGATACTATTACAAGGATTATTGACTGGGTCTTTGGGCATCACTCTAAGAGGCAGGTTGAATTTCAGTGACACTGTCTTAAACACATTAATAGCCACCAAATACAGATCTCGTTCACTTTATTTTCCAGCGACACTGACCTAAACATAATGCTTTGGATATCCACCAAATACAGATAACTTTCACCTTATACTTCCCCCCTTAAGACTTCGTCTCTAATTATTTGGGGTTATATCCATGCATTACGACAATGCTATATAAGTCGCCACTGCTCCCGCTTCTGTATTTCTTTACAGGGCTTTTAGAGCCTCAATTCCGAAACTGGCCTTTGGGGCAACACTTCCTACTACACCGTGTAATACAAAGGCCAACTTTAAAACCCCTGTCTGCCATTGGAGGCTCCAATGTCTCACAAAAGATGTCTCTCTGGAGATGAACCCAACTCTTACATTTCATATGACCCCTGCCAAAACCACACAATTTTTATTCCCCTTTAAATTATTTTGTCATCATCTGAACCCCCAACCAAACGTACAGTAAATTTCTGTTATATAAGTTTCTTTTGCAAATTTCTCATGTAAAATTGAGGAATTTACTTATAAACACTTATTTCACTGGTATAAGCCACATATGATGTTACACCTGATCCATCTGACAATCTCCCCTCAGTGTTGGATGGGTTGTGGTGCTGTTGGTACTCATGTTTATGTTGCACTACCCCTACAGGAGCCCCTTGGTAGATTAGGTTCCCTGGTCTTCTGCCTTGATTCTGAGAACAAACTCAACCCCACTGACACACAAGGTTAAGAAAATGGATACTGCACTGCTACTGGGAGCACAAATATAGATACCCTGCTTATAACTAAGGTTCAGTGTAAAAAAATAAACATCAGACTGGTTAGTGGTAAATGATCCCAATATATTGTCACAGGTCGCAGTAAATACCAGTATGCACATAAATGAGTAAAGGATTAGGTCATTCACAGTGCCCTAGACAATATGTTCACTAGCATATAACAGCATACAATGGAGTGTGCAGTAAACCTGGTAATCCACAAAAATCAGCAATAAGTGATGGCATTAGAAAACAGTATTGGTAATGATAATCAATAGTGTGAAAACTCTGTAAACAGTAGGCTATATCATATCATATAGCCGTACAATTTAAAACTCCCTAAAGAGGTACCTCTTAATATTGACATTAGGCAAAGTTCTTGTGAAGCAATCTTTAGCCCTAGTTCTTCAACTAGCTAGTGTTGGGGCCCATTCTTTCTGGTGGTGCACATGAGTACAGTCCCAGTAAAGTCTGCATGCAGAAAATAATGCTACTAGTTTTATGGCCAGTCCCCATGTACTCAGTTTCTGCTAGCAACAGTTTAATGGCAGCACTGTCCTCTCAGCAGTCCTAGCAATGCAGTACAAGGAGTCCCGCTATTCAAATGTCAGCGCACTCCTGGATCTGCCTGGAGCAACTTTGTTCCTCAGCACACAGCTGCAGGCTTGTAGCAGGTTGATGTGCACACAGGAGCGGGAATGTGCAAACCTTGGTCTCCTCACAGCAAAGAGGAAATCCCTCTACATTCAGCCTATGAAAGTTCAGATTTCTCTCTCTCTCTTTATACCTGACTCGCATTGTGAATTATAGTCCAATAGTCAGTTAACTGTCATGGTAAAGTTTATTTCCCAAACTTCCTACCTCATGAGTCAATGCTGCCAACCATTAAGGCCTGGTTCACACCTATGCATTTTTTAGTGCGTTTTCAGTTTTGCAGAAACACACTACAGTCCATTTAACATGGTTTCCTATGGGTGTAGTTCACATCTGTGCATTTTATGGAAAGGGCCAGGGATTTTTTTTTTCTGGTTTTGGTTCAATAGACTTCAGTTAATCAAAAATGTGTTTTGAAAAACGCAAAATGTACCTGGAATATGCAAACTGCAACCTGCATAGGTGTGAATTAGGCCTAAGTCTCTTGTGTTCCTTCTACTTGTCAGCTCCTCCTGGTGGCTGGGGGTGAGGTTGTGTTAACCCATTCATCTGAAATCCATTGGGAGCACCGAGAGCATTGCTACAAGGTGTTTTAAGCCAAGCATTTGGCTACACATGCATCTGGTGGTTTTGGAACTTCTGATCTACTATGCTTTCAATCCCTCTTACTTTGAGGTTATGTCACTTTCTTTCTAATTCATACCTTATGTTGGTAATATTTTATTCACCTAATTCCCAATGGAAAGGGACATATTTCTGTATTAGACCTTGCTTTCACACCTACTTTTTCACCTTTTTCTTCTACCTGATTCTTTCCCGAATACCCCATACTTTTTACCATGCCCCCACCAATGTTTGTACATTTGATGCATCCTAATACGCTATTTTACCATTGTCGTGCATTATAAGACTTTTAAGTGCGATAAATGTATTAGTTGGATTTGTATAATTCTGGAATACTGTACTTTATCCATCTGTACTTGTAAGCAGGGCCGCTGATAGGCCAGTACAACTGGCCCTGTTGTACTGGGCCCAGCCAGCAGAGGGGCCCGGGCAACCTGAACACAGAACTAATCAATGTAAAAAAAAAAAAAAATCCTCCAGCCACCATGACCAAACAATTGTCCGTCCGAGTCATTCAACCCCCCCCCCCCCCCTTCCTTTGTTACTTTTCGCATTTTTTTTTGATAGCTCAGGTGATGACCAGGGGAGGGACTATTTTTTCTATTTCGGGCGCGGAAAAATGTCTCTACCGCGCCCGCTCCTCATGCTGACTCAAGTCCCGGCCAGCACGTCCTTCCCTGGTGCCGCAGAGTGATTCCTCTCCTCCTCTGCTCTGTTCTTTACTCGGCCCGATAGAAGAAGCAGTGAGGCGAGCGGCTGCGCTGGCGGCAGAAGAAAAAAAAGAAGCAACTGGCATCTGACTTGAATAGTTTGTGGACACTCGCAATCCAGTCCAGGGGGGGGGGGGTTCCAGATCTACTACTACTGCAGCAGCATCTATACACAGCATGGGTGGCACTGTCTGCAGGTAGCACATGCATTATGGGCCATAACGCATGTGCTGCCTGCAGACAGTGCCACCCATGCCGCCAATGCCGTATGGGGTGCAAACAGTGCCACCCATGCCGCTAATGCCAAAACGCATGTGCTGCCTGCAGAGACAGTGCCACCCATGCAGCCAATGGCATTATGTGCTGCAGACAGTGCCACCCATTCTGCCAATGGTATTATGCCATTGGCGGCATGGGTGGCACTGTCTGAAGCACAATATGGCATTGGCGGCATGGTTGGCACTGTCTGCAGGCAGAACATGCGTTATGGCATTAGCGTCATGGGTGGCACTGTCTGCAGCACATGGCAGCATGGGTGGCACTGTCTGCAGCACAATATGGCATTGGCGGTATGGGTGGCACTGTCTGCAGTTAGCACATGCGTTTTGGCCCATAACGCATGTGCTGCCTCCAGAGACAATGCCACCCATGCCGCCAATGCCGTAATGTGCTGCAGAGACAGTACCACCCATGCCACCAATGCCGTAATGTGCTGCAGGCAGTGCCACCCATGCCGCCAATGCCGTAATGTGCTGCAGAGACAGTGCCACCCATGCCGCCAATGCCATAATGTGCTGCAGAAAGTGCCACCCATGCCACCAATGCTGTAATGTGCTGCAGACAGTGCCACCCATGCCGCCAATGCCATAATGTGCTGCAGACAGTGCCACCCATGCTGCCAATGGCATTATGCCATTTGCGGCATGGGTGGCACTGTCTGCAGTACATTATGGCATTGGCATGTCCCGCTGTTAAGTCGCTGATCGCCACCATTACTAGTAAAAATTAATAAAAAATACATAAATACATCACATAGTTTGTAGATGCTATAACTTTTGTGCAAACCAATCAATAAACGCTTTTTGGTATTTTTTTTTTTTTTTTTTTTTACAAAAAATATGTTGCAGAATACATATTGGCCTAAACTACTGAAGAAATTTAATTTGTTACATTTATTGGATATGTTTTATTGCAGAAAGTAAAAAATATATATTTTTTATTTTCAAAATTGTTTTAATTTTTTTGTTTAGAAACGCAAAAAGTAAAAACCGCAGAGGTGACCAAATACCACCAAAAGAAAATGAATATCACTTGTAGACAAACCTGAACTTTCAAGGCGGGATCTGGGGAGGGGCCAGGGGTGTGGCTGAAGGGGGCCCCGTCAGGTAGGCTGTATGGGGCCCCATGATTTCTATCAGCGGCCCTGCTTGTAAGTGCTATTATTGATGTATCAGTTTGTACATGTATTTCTCATCTACTCTAATTTAATAAAAAGAAAATAAAATAAAAAATACACTGCTAAAATACATAAGTGTGAACTGTCATACCTGGAAAAGGTTTTGTAGTTGTGTAACTTGTGTTCAGCTGGTTATTCAGTCACCCCTATAAGATATATTTTTTTCTTCTGCCGGTAAGTAGTACAGCTTACCAGCTCTCCCCCAGCCTATGATTGGACAATGAAGAAAAATCATCATCACACTGATTAGGTCATCACTCTGTTCTCTCCTTCTGTGTTGACTGATTTTTAAAGCAATAGAGCTCTAATTAGCTAATTAGTGCTGCCTCACCCTATCTCAGTCTTGACACTGTTTAGGGAATTCTATGAGCTTTAAAGTTCTACTCAGTAGCTCTAAAGTTCCAATGTGAAGCTCCCAGTGGGGCCAAACAGTGAAGATCTCAGTGGAGCGAGGACAGGTAGTATGGTAAAACACGGTCCGAATATGGGCTGGTTCAACAAAAATTGGCCAACACTTGGCCCATGTGTACATTAGATTGTCCGAGAGAACCTCTGGCATCTGTGGAATAAACATGCTGGATAACCAGCAGCCGATTGGCATCTGATCAGCGATGGCAGCCAATGGCAATGATCGCTAACCGGTGTGTTCTGGTCCTTTCAGAACACAATAGCTCAGCAGGGAGATCGCTGTACTAACATTGCATAGTTAGTACATCAAGCTCAAAAGATCAGCATTGTGTGTCGCTCAGGCTCACTGAAGGGGGTACTAGTCCTTGATGTCCACCGCTGGTCGAGAGGGAGCTTGTCCTGGCTCCTAAGATCGCTCAGTGTAAAGGAAGGTTTCCCTGTGATCCATGTCATCCCAATAGTGCAATGGTAAGTGTCAACCTCAGTCTGGACTCTGGCCAGGTCACGCCCCCAACACACTTCACCCTGCCCCTCTGAGCTTAGTCATGGGGATAGTAACGCAAGCTCCTAATTTTTCTTTTTCTTCAGCCCGTTGGGTTGAACGAAAAAAAACTTTGTGTGTACCCTAAGACTTGGGGGGTTTGGGAATTAGGAGCAGAGGGTGCCCTTAAAAATGACAACTGCACTAAAAAGTTATCCTTTAATGATAAGCTTATAATTAGAAAGGAGAAAGCTCAGTTCACCAATCTACAAACGTCACAAATTTTTAGAAAACCACTTTTTCCAGCTGCAACAATCAACAATCATGTGACTGAAAAATACAATTGTGGCAAATAACACATGCCTTAGGTGAGTAAATTGAGCCATAACTACTTTTAGATCACAAGTCAATAAAGTGTAAGTTCACTAGTCCAGGCAAAATTTGTATTTTAGTTTTGGATAGAGCAGAGAGGATTTGAATCTCTGTCAGATTTTACCACTGTCTTAGGTTTTGTTAGAGAAATTTCCTTTTATTTCAGGGCTGGATTAAGGGCAGGTGCTGGCAGGGGCCAGTGAAGAGGTCGGAGACATGGATGCACAGGAGCCAGAGGTAGGTAGCTGGGTGATAACTAGAAGGAGGGGTAGAGGGAAGAGCACTAGGGAGGCCAGTCCTGAGCTGGTACACCCCAACAAATATGCCAGGTTGCATGATGCTGGGGATATAAGCTCAGGGGTGGCAGTGCTGGAGCAGGCGACCTCCCTTAGCTGTCAGGGGAGTGACGGCTCCAGTAAGGAGGGGGGCAGGGATGCAGGAAAGGCTAGACAAGTGCTGGTTGTAGTGGACTCACTTATTAGGAGGACAGAGAGGGCAATCTGTCAGAAAGACCGCGGTCGCCGAACAGTATGTTGTTTACTGGGCGCTTGTGTTTGGGTGGAACTTCTAAGAGAAGAAGTAAGTGGGAAATGAATAGTGGGGGTATGTTATAGGCCGTCCAACCCAAAGGAGGAGGAGGAGCGGGACCTTCTATCACAGTTAGAAATGGACGATATTGACTGGACAGAGGGGACAACTCACTCATTAAAGGCCCGTCATTTCGTGAATGTCTTACAGGACAACTTCATGTTCCAATTGGTGGATTCCCCAACTAGGAAGAATGGCCTGCTAGATTTATTCATTATGAACGATCCTAGTCTGATCTCAGATGTGGAAATACGGGACAACTTGGATGATCAGATTTAATGTAAAACAGAAAAAGGGGGCACAAGGGTAGTACAAGAACACTAAATTTCAAATGAGCCAATTTTTCTGAACTGCGGTCATTACTACATGACATCAATTGGGACCAAATCCTAGATACATTGAACACGGAAGAAAAATGGGAATTTTTCTTTAGGAGCATATTAAACAAAGGTATCACACAGTGCATTCCAATGGCCAATATATATATAAGAGCGAAAGTGAAACCTGGGTGGCTAAACCATAATGTAAAAAGCCTCATTAAAGAGAACAAAATCGCCTTATAACAATATAAAGGGGATGGGTCACTGTCAGCATTCCAACACTACAAGGAATGCAATAAGAAGTGTAAAACCGCAATCAGGGTGGCCAAAAAAGACTACGAGAAACATATAGTGGAGGAGAGTAAAAAAAAAAATCCAAATAATTTTTTTTAGATACATTAACAGTAAAAAGGCTAAATCAGAGCACATTGCCCACATAAAAGACGAGAATGGGAGGATGATTACGGATGACACAGAAAAGGCAACTGTACTAAATGCCTTCTTCTCCTCAGTCTTTACGCAGGAAAAGGAGGGGTATACTGACTGCAACAATACTGTTAGTGACACATCACAGGGAATACCCTTGTGGCCAACAGAGGACATCGGAGTGAAGGAAAGACTAGATAAACTTAATACAAATAAATCACCAGGACCAGATGGCTTACACCCGAGAGTCCTCAGAGAACTCAGTCAGGTTATAGCCAGACTATTGTTTCTAATCTTTGTGGACAGCATACGGACAGGATTTGTACCAGCTGATTGGAGAAAAGCCAATGTGGTACCAATATTCAAAAAAGGACAGAGAAAAATACCTGGAAACTACAGGCCAGTCAGCCTAACATCAATCGTTGGTAAATTATTGGAGGGGATGATAAGTGACTATATCCAAAATTCACTGAGGAACAAAATATCATTAGTAGTAATCAGCATGGGTTTACAAAAGGTTGTTCTTGCCAGACCAATCTGTTAACATTCTATGAGGAAGTGAGCTGCCATCTAGACAGGGGAAAGCCTGTGGATTTAGTGTACCTGGATTTTGCAAAGGCGTCCGATACAGTCCTCCCATAAGCGCTTAATCTACAAGCTGAGGTCCGCAGGCGTGGACCATAAGGTTTGTTCTTGGGTAAAAAATTGGTTACAGGGTCCTGTCCAAAGGGTAGTGATAAAAAACGTGTACTCAGACTGGTCTGGAGTGGTAAGTGGGGTACCCCAAGGTTCTGTCTTGGGGCCAATTCTATTCAATGTATTCATAAATGATATAGGGGATGGGATAAATGGCTCAATCTCAGTTTTTGCAGATGACACAAAAACAAGCAGGCAATAACTTCACATCAGGATATAGAAATTTTACAGAAAGACCTGAACAAAATAATGGAGTGGGCAAATACATGGAAAATTAGGTTTAATGTGGAGAAATGTAAAGTAATGCACTTGGGGCAAAAAACATAAATGGCATCAAGGATGGAGAAAGATCTGGGGGTCCTAGTAAATGATAGACTGAGCAATAGCATGCAATGTCAAGCTGCAGCTACCAAAGCCGGCAGAATATTAGCATGCATAAAACGGGGATATACTCCAGGGATAAGACTGCCACTCTGGTTAGGCCACATCTGGAGTTTTCTGTCCAGTTATGGTCACCAGTCCTCAGAAGGAATGTGCTGGAACTGGAGAGAGTCAAAAGAAGGGCAACACAACTAATAAGGGGACTGGAGGACCTCGATTACAAGGAACGACTGCAAACACTTATGCCCCGTACACACGGTCGGACATTCCGACCACAAAATCCGTCAGATTTTTTCCAACGGATTTTGTCCGAAACTGGTGTTACATACACACGGTCGGACAAAGTTGTCAGAAAATCCGATCGTTCGGAACGTGGTGACGTTCGTTACGTACGACGGAACTACGTAGAGGCTAGTAGCCAATAGCTTTGGTCTCTTAATTTGATCTGAGCATGCGTGGCACTTTGTCCGTCGGAATTCTCTACAAACGATCGGAAAAAGTCAGATCGGATTTTTTTGTTGGAAAATTTTAAATCCTGCTCTCAAATTTTTTCCATCGGGTAATTTCCGACGGAAAAAGGGCCCACACGCGATTGGATTTTCCGACAACATAATCCGATCGGACCTTTTCCGTTGGAATTTCCGACCGTGTGTACAGGGCATAAATCTATTCTCGCTGGAAAAACAAGAAGGCACATGATAGCGATTTACAAATACCTCAATGGTGATCCCAGCATAGGAAAAAAAATATTCAGTCTCAAGGAGTGTAAGAGGACAGGGGGACACACAATGAGATTGGAGGAGAAGCGGTTTAACCTTAAACTGTGCAGGGGCTTTTCACTGTCAGGGCAATAAGGATGTGGAACTCGCTTTCACAATTGGTTTTGGCTGTGGGGAGTATGGATATTTTTAAGAGACTCTTGGATGTGCATCTTAAAGAATACAACATACAGGGATATGGGAAATAATTATAGACACAGACACATGTGCACCTACGCAGGTTGAACTGGATGGACTATTGCCTTTATTCTACCTTACCTACTATGTAACTAATGCTCTAAGCTCTAACGAAGCCCTGGATAGCAGTAAAAGCCAGTATGAGGTTCTAACCCTTTCCCACCCTAAGTTTTGGTTAGAGTCACTATTTAAATTACCCCAATGTCTGCCCCCCACCTATGAACGACCATAAGCAAAATCTGCATGCTTTATTGGCCAAATGATGACCATGTCCTGAGTTCTCTCCCACCTCCTATAGTAAATTGTCATGCAATGTTTACATTACGTTTTATTTGGACAGTAGGAGACTTTTCATTAGGATGAGAGGATGTCATAACTGCTGCAGACTCTTCCCAACTGTTTACAACAATAAAATCCCACAAAGGCTTTACTCACATTTTCCGCTTATTTACTCCGTCTCCGCTAATAAGGCGTTTTCACTTTTTGCTCCTTGCAGTCTCCTGACATTATGCTGTTTATTTTATGTTCTAAATTAGATAATTATTTTTCCAACCACACGCATTACATTAAATGGCCTGTGATTTCTGGCTTTTGTTTAATTATGTATCTCAGAAGAGCAGGACATCTAGCTCTAGCTGTCTTTAATTATATTTTATTATAGGCTTATAAGGAAGAGAAAATGATTGCATTAATTGTTTTCATTTTAGGTTAAAGAAGAACCTCAGGCAATTATACAGATGTTTAGCAGCAAATATTTTTAAACTGTGCTGTGTGTAAATATCTGAAGTCCTTCTTTGTATTAAACACTTATAATCAGTGACGTGCCTAGCATATCTGGCACTCGGGGACAATCACCCCACCTCTGCACACACACACAAATCATTTGAAGCAATAAGGCAGTGTGCACTAAACCAAATTGTGGGTTTGGCCAAACTGCACTAACAGTGGGAGGGACTTAAACGAGCATAGTTAAATAAAACCTTAGTCTGCTCCCCCTATACACAGTACACATATGCCACAGTCCATATACCCACAAAATATGTTTTCATTAATGTGCAAAAAGCGAGAGTATACAAATGTACAAAAATCAACACAATCATTTTTAAAAATAAAATTCCTCTATTAAATATGCTTTTCTACGTCATTGCCCCTTAATCTAATTGGTCGCATAAACATATTTAAAATATTTTTTCTACCAAAATTTCTCTATTATTTTCGAGCTGCTCCAGTTTTTTTCACTAAGAAGTTTTTTGGGAAAATAGACTCCAATCTCTCCTCCTTTGTCTGGAATGGCCGCCAACCTCGTATAGCCAGGTCCTCCTTACAGGCGGCAAAGGCCGCGGGTGGCCTGGCTTGCACAAACTTAAGAAATTATTTCCTTGCTTCCCAACTTACCTATATCCATGCTTGGTTACATTCTGACCCACTGACTCCTGCCACTGCACTTTTATTGTCCCTCTTTGAACCTCCTACCTCTCTACGGGATGAACTCCATAGATCAAAGAGATCGGGTGGTTCCAGATTTTCCCCTGTTGAGGTTAGCTTTATGGCCTGGAGGGAGGGGGGGGACTCTCACACAGTCTTCTCTGGGTATCTCACCACAGACTCCTCTGTGGCGGAGCCCCAACCTCCCTGAGCTCTTCGGTCACCCAGACTCGACATAGTGGAGTCGATTTAGTATTACACACCTAACCCACATAGCTGAAGAGAATACCTTACTACCCTTTGATGTACTCAGATTTAAATATGGCCTGGACAATAAATAATTTTTCAAATATCGCTTACTCAGACATGCCATCCGGGCACAGTTTGGGTCATTGACCATTGAGCTCACGGAATCGTCTATTGAAGACCTCCTATTCCCAGAAATTGCCAAACAGGTAACAACCTTTTATGGTCGCCTCCAGCTGATGGGAGCTGATCCTTTCCAGAACTCTTATCACAAATGGCTATTGTCTATGCCTGAGCTTTCTGAAGAAGACTGGGAAGAAGCAACCGAGATATGTTTTAAGGACATAATTAGCACTGCTGACCTACTGGTACAATTTAAGTTTATACACCGCCTGCATTACACCCCAGCTAGGCTGGTCCGGATGGGTTTGGGACAGGATATTGCATGTGCTAGATGTTATATGATTGCTGCTGACTTTTTTTTATATGTTCTGGACCTGTTCCGGACTTTCAACTTTCTGGAAGGAATTATTTGCTTTCTTCAACCACAAACTTCATCTACTGATACCTCACACTCCAGAGGGGGGGCTTTTAGGAATCCTCAACCACCATGTTCACCAAACCCATGCCAGGACTGTCAAAGGAGTAATTACCGAGGCCGAAATGCCGAGAGTGGTTCACCCTTGCGACTGAGCGCAGTCCGCCCCCTGGAGGTGAGACAGGGGGTGAATGGCACAAAGAGGCACAGGCTACCCAACCAGGGGATGGAAACTGGAGCAGGAGCCAAGTTCTGGATCAGGAAGATACTGAAGAGTCCAAAACACAGGTGCAGGTATTGGGCTGAAGATAAACAGGTCCGGGTCACAAGCAGAGATCACAGGGCAGGAGACAGAGGCAAATCCGGGTCACAAGCAGAGGTTCAAGGGCCAAAGGCAATCAGGCAGGTAAAGTCCAGTACACAGTCCAAGGGTCAAGGGCAGGATAAGGCAGCGAGGTCAAAAGGCGAAATCCGGGTCAAACACAGGCAATCAGATCAAACAGGAAGCAGGAACAGAGCTTTGGCAGGAAGCTGAAGACAAGCCAGCGCTGGACTGATCTCAGGCACTTCCTTAAATGGGCAGTGTGAGTGGTCACGTGATGCTATGACGCCCAGGGACGCTCAGGCGTGCGCCAGTGCGCATGTGCGTGCGTCAGAGCGCTGAGCCGCGAGTGCGCATGCGCCGGAGTGCCGTTCCGCCGCGCATTCGCACAGGCAATCGGCGCGCAGCGCTCACTTGTAAATTATCCTGACAGTGCCCTCCCCCGAGGGGTGGCCTCTGGACGCCCAAACTAGCCATCAGTTCAGGATGTTCCGTCTGGAAAGCTCGGATCAAGCGTGGAGCATGCAGATTTCCTGAGGGTTCCCAAGAGTTTTCTTCTGACGGGTAACCCTCCCATTTGACCAGATATTGGAGTTGCCTCCCCCTTTTCCTGCAATTTAAAATCTTTTCCACCACAAATTCTGTTTCGCCATCCACCAGTACTGGTGGAGGTGGTGGTTCCGATCTTCCTGGAAAGGGACTAGGAGTGACAGGCTTCAGGAGGGAAGCGTGGAACACCGGGTGTATCCTGTACGAATCTGGTAAGGAAAGCTCAAAAGCTACGGGATTAATTTTTCGTTTGATCTTAAAGGACCAATAAACTTTGGTCCTAACTTACGTGTGGGTATGGCTAATTTGAGATTGATTGAGGATAACCACACCTCGTCCCCTATCTTGAAGTCCGGATTCTCCTTCCTCCCCCGGTTGAAATGTCTTTCATACCCTTCCTGAGTCTTCTGCATGGTTTCCTGAATTTTCCGGAAGTTTTGCTGGAGAAAATTAACTCGGTCTTGGACCGCAGGGACAGGAGTTTCGGGAAGAGACCCTGGCAGGAAGGAGGGATGGAACCCAAAGTTGGCCCAGAAGGGAGTTTGGTTGGTGGCGGTGTGGACCGCATTGTTGTAGGCAAACTCCGCATAGGGTAGGAGACTGGACCATTCATCCTGGGAATCTGAACAGAAACAGCGGAGATATTGCTCTAGAGATTGATTTGTCCTCTCCGTCTGGCCATTGCTCTGAGGGTGATAGGCCGAAGAGAGACATATCTTGATTTCAAGGGTTTTGCATAATTCTCGCCAAAACTTGGAGGTGAACTGAGACCCTCTATCAGATGTGACACTTGCAGGTACCCCGTGGAGTCGAACAATCTCTTTGAAGAATGTGTCAGCTGTAGCAGAAGCGGAAGGAGTCCCAATCATTGGGAGGAAGTGTGCCATTTTTGACAAACGGTCGACCACGACCAGAATGGTGGTGTACCCCTCTGAGGCGGGTAATTCTACAATGAAGTCCATTGATATATCCGCCCATGGGCGCTTCGGGATGGACAAGGGCTTCAGCAGGCCCCAGGCTTTAGAATTAGTTCCTTTGTTGCGTTGGCAAATGATACAAGAGGTGACATAATTCCTGCAGTCTTGTCTCCACCCAGGCCACCAAAAAGATCGATTTTGATTAAGTCAGACGTCTTGTGAACCCCAAAATGTCCCGCAAGCTTGTGATCATGTAGGGTCTTGAGCGTTAAAGGTCTTGTTTCTGTGGGGACAAAGACCTTCCCACGTACCCAGAGTAGCCCATCGTGTTCCTCCATTGAGGGGATCCCATGGTCGGTGGGGTGCCCGGATGCCGCCTTAATGGCGGAGACTAGGTCAGGTTGCAGAAGGAGAGAAAGGAAGTTCTGTGGCGAAAGGATAGTGTTGGGTTCAGATTCCTGGGGTGTCTCGTGAAACATCCTAGAGAGAGCGTCTGCCTTTCCATTTTTTGAGCCGGGTCTGTAATAGATATGAAAATTAAATCTTGAATCTTATTTGCTTGTCTAAAAAATGAATTGAGACAACAGTCTATATAAATACATAATAATTCTTTTATTTTTTTTATTTTTTGAACAAATATACTATTATATTCTTCCCTTTTTTCTCTCATCATTTCACATGCTTTATTGCTTATAGTTATTTATATTGTCCCATTTCACTGTATATGATTGTATATCTGAACACTAGCAAACAAGCTTCCCTATGCTGAATGTGTTGTAATCTTTCTATGTTACTTGTATACATTCCTTGTACTTAAATAAAATACTTTTGACAAGAAAATTAAATCTTGAAAAGAAGAGAGCCCATCGGGCTTGCCTGGGCCTTAGGCGTTTGGCTGTCCTTAGATACTCCAGGTTTCTGTGGTCTATCCAAATCATGACTGGATGGGAAGCCCCCTCCAGGAGATACCTCCACTCCTCCAGGGCAAACTTAATGGCCAGTAACTCTCTATCTCCCACGTCGTAATTCCTCTCTGGAGGGCTTAACTTACGTGACGCAAAAGCCACAGGGTGTAACAGGGCCTTGGGTCCCAGTCTCTGGGACAATATAGCTCCAGTAGCCGTCTCCGATGCATCCACCTCCAGCACAAATGGAAGGGCTGGATCTGCATGCATCAGGATGGGAGCGGACGAAAACTATTTTTTCAAAGTGTCAAAGGCTTCTTGTGCTTCCGGGGACCAATGGAATTGGGTACCTTGGTGGGTCAACTTGGTGATGGGTGCCACTATGGAGGAAAAGCCAACAATGAACCTTCGATAAAAGTTTGCGAACCCAATGAATCGCTGTACCCCTTTTTTGTTCACTGGGGCTGGCCACTCCAGTACGGCCTTGACCTTTTGTGGGTCCATGGAGACCCCACCTGTAGAAATGATGAACCCCAAGAATTGCACCGTGGATTTCTCAAATTCGCACTTCTCTGCCTTGAGGTGGCTGCGGAGGATGGTGAGTACTTGTTTCACGTGTACCCGGTGGAGTTCAAGGGAGTCTGAAAAGATAAGGATGTCGTCCAGATAAGCGACAAGGAAGTCGTCAAGGTGTTTACGGAAAATGTCATTTACCAGGTGCTGGAAGGTTGCTGGGGCGTTACAAAGACCGAAAGGCATTACCAAGTATTCATAATGCCAGAATCTGGATCTGAAGGCTGTTTTCCATTCATCTCCTGCCCTGATTCGGATGAGGTTGTAGGCCCCGCGAAGGTCCAATTTAGAGAAGATTCTGGCAGACCTGAAACGCTGAAAAAGCTCTGGGATCAAAGGCAGGGGATACCAGTTCTTAATTGTGATTTTATTTAGTTCTCTGTAATCGATACAAGGTCTGAGGGAGCCGTCTCTCTTTCCCACAAAAAAGATGCCAGCTCCGGCCGGTGACGAGGAGGGACGAAGGAACCCCTTCTCCAGGTTCTCGTCAATGTAGGCCTTGAGGACCTTGAGTTCCACTTCGGACAGGGGAAAGATGCGGCCAAAAGGGATCTCTGAACCAGGAAGGAGATCGATGGGACAATCATACGTCCGATGAGGCGGTAAGCGATCTGCCTGTTGTTTATCAAAGACGTCTTGGAATTCCAAGTAAACTGGTGGTACATGAAGAAGATTGTCTGGTATTGATGAAATAGTAGAGCAAGTAGCCACAGCTTGGGTGAAGTAATGCTGGGTGCAGTGGGGTGACAGGAAGGAGACCTCTCTCTTACCCCAGTTGATCTGAGGTTCGTGGATCTGTAACCATGGAAGCCCCAAGATGATGGGGAACATTGGAGACGGGATAATGTCAAATTGGATAAGCTCCTGGTGACCAGAATCAGTAGTGACACGGATGGGTTGGGTCTCGTGGGTGATGAATCCTGAACGAGGAAGAGAGCCATCAGCCAAATGTACCTGTAGATTTTGTTTCTTCGGAACGAGGGGTAAGTGCATCTTGGTAGCTAATGCCGCGTCAAGGAAGCAGCTGCAGGCTCCGGAATCAATTATGGCTGATAGTCGGGTTTCCTTTCCCGGTAGCTGTAAGGAGACAAAGAGGGCGACATAAGTCTGGGAGAACCCGGAAGATTGGAAGTTCATTATACATTGTTGGTAGGACTTACTCGGTCTTACGGGACAGGTGCTGAGAAAATGGCCCGAAGCCCCACAGTACAGGCATAGATTGGCCCGTCGTCTGCGGAGCCGTTCTTCTGGCAGGGGAGGGGCACGAACCAGACCCAGCTGCATGGGTTCTGTCTCCTGGGTATCTACTGCTGGAGCTGAGGTGATGGGTGAAGACAAGGTAGGTTTAGGAGGTTTCCAATAGGTACGGGGAGACTGAAGACGCTCAGAACGCCTTTCACGCATGCGGCGGTCCAACTTGGTGGCGGCTTGGATCAAGTCCTCCAGCGTGTCAGGAGTTTCGGATCTTGCCAACTCATCTTTCAAAGTTTCAGATAACCCCTGGCGATACTGGTATTTAAGAGCCGGTTCGTTCCACCCGGTGTCAGCTGACCACTTCCGGAATTCAACAGTGTAATCCTCTACTGGTCTACGTCCCTGAAGTAAATTATGTAGCGTGGCTTCAGCTGTAGCCCCACGTTGAGGGTCATCATACAATTGTGCCATACTCTCAAAAAAGGTCTCCACTGCATTGAGTGCTGGACTCCTCTGCTCCATCAGGCTATGGGCCCATGCCTGTGGCTCCTCAGCTAGGAGCGAGATAATAAAGCCCACCTTTACCACTTCAGAAGCAAAAGTCCTGGGCTGGAGCGCAAGGTAGAGCGAGCAGGCATTTTTAAGGGCCCGGAACTTTTTACGGTCACCCGTGAAGCGTTCAGGGGTAGGGACCCTGGGTTCGGGGGATGCCATGATCACAGTGGGGTTTGCTGATCCAGGAGGCACTTCCTTAAATGGGCGGTGTGAGTGGTCACGTGATGCTATGATGCCCAGGGACGCTCAGGCGTGCGCCAGTGCGCATGTGCGTGCGTCGGAGCGCTGAGCCGCGAGTGCGCATGCGCCGGAATGCCGTTCCGCCGCGCACAGGCAATCGGCGCGCAGCGCTCACTTGTAAATTATCCTGACAAGGACTTTGCTATGTATACTGTTATTTAAAAAAAACATGCTATTGCACTGGAAGGATGTGGGCCCCCTTTCAGCCCACGCCTTCTTCCGCATTGTTCATGGGGTCCTTCCCTAATTTAAATTGATATACAAGAGTAGGGCATGCCCTAAGAAATTCACCAAAATATGGCAACCTTGGCTTGATGTCTCGGGGGATAATCACAGATTACCTTATAGGAAACATCCAATGCATGAGGGGGTCCTAGACCTCTACTGTCTTTACGGGGTTGCATGTGTTTCAGGTTTAAGTGAGTGCAAGTATGAATGTGTGTATGTGTGTTACCGGGGTATGAAATGTACAACATAGTGTTTATAGTGTAAGGCTGGATTCACACCTATGCATTTTTGGTGCTTTTTGAATTTTGCAGATTTGCACTACAGTCGATTTAACATGGTTTCCTATGGAACTCGTTCTGTAGTGCAAATCAGCAAAATGCAAAAAGCACTAAAAATGCATAGGTGTGAATACAGCCTAAGGCTTGAGAGTGCATAAAGTGCAGAGAGTGCAGTGCTCAGGAGTGTGTAACACAGAACGGAATTCTCAGATGTGCATAACACAGCAAGTGCACAGAATGCAGGGGTCAGAAGTGCACAATACAGAGCATGCAGGGATCAGGATCAGGTAACGTACAAATTGCAGGGCTCGGGAGTGTGTAACTAACATACAGAGGACAGGGGCCAGTAAATGTGTATCACAGAGAATTTAGGGGTCAGGAGTGTGACTCATAGCTAATGCAGGGCTCAAGAGTGCATAAGGTATAGAGTGAAGGGTCCAGGAGTGCATAACTCAGAGAGTGCAGTGCTCAGGAGTGTGTAACACAGAGAGCGGAATGCTCAGGTGTGCATAACACAGTGAGTACCGGGCTCGGAAATGTGCCCTGCAACCCCCAAAAAATAAGAAATAATGGCAGGCAGTGGCAACACCCCCCAAAAATGTCAGCATCTGGTGTGGACCACGCCCCCTAAGTATGCCGCAGCTAATATTTTTTTCAGGAACAACTTTGCCACACAGTAGGCATTTCTGTGGCAGATGAGGTTTAATGTTGATAAATATAAAGTTATGCACTTTGAGGCTAGGCATATGCATGCATGATACATGCTAGGGGAAGTACAACAGGGAATCCATAGTGGAGAAGGATCTGGGGGTTCTGGTAGATCATAAGCTGCGGTTTCCAAAGCAAGCAAAGTCCTTTCTTGTATTAAGAGAGGTATGGACTCCAGAGAGAGAGATATAATTTTGCCCCTGTACAAATCATTTGTAGTCAATCGGGAAATGCAATATCCCTAAGAACCAAGGCCTGAGGTGTGCCTTGGCCTAGCTGGTCGGTATGCCTGAGAAGAGGGCTTACCCTGAATGTAAGAATAGAAGAATAGAAGTACTACAAGTATGTATGAAAGGCTGGGGGAAACGGGTGGGTGGGAACCCAGAAGCCGACGGCCCTGGCCCTGACGGAGGAGGAGGCTTAAATAGCCCTCTCAGGCTCCTCCTACAAGCCTTCATACTTGTAGTCAGAGTCTTCAAGCGGGAAATGCGATATCCCTAAGAACCAAGGCCTGAGGTGTGCCTTGGCCTAGCTGGTCGGTATGCCTGAGAAGAGGGCAAAAAGACACAAATTTAGGTGAAGAAGGGAAGGTAATGATCCAACACGTATGTTGGCGTGCGCCCAGAAGGCAACAGTAAGTATCCGCGGTGACAGGAGAAACCCACCGACTTCTGACTTGGTAATGAGAAAGGAACCCCCTATGGAACCTGCACAGCTACCCAGAACCAACAAAACGCCCGAGACAACCTAGACATGAGAATAACCTGCTTGCGAATGAGAGGATGCGTGGGGGAAGGGAGCAAGGCCTGGCCCGAGGAACCCCTGCGAATGATGGCCGAGACGATCAAAATCCTATGGGGAAGTGAGAGGGTGAGGACAAAAAGGACCACTGGTAGGAGTGCGAAATGCTGGATACCTGATGAATGTGATGGAGTAAGCAGATAAAGCCCATGCGCCATGGCAATAAGCATCATCAACATGGAGAACCATGCCAGACACAGGACACTGGTCCTACCTGATAAGATCGGGACGTGCTTCAGCCAGAGACCCAACTACCGAGTCTGAATCCTGAACCGAGGAAGGAGGTATGGATGCCAACATGAGAACACAAACTAGAGAAATGACAGACAACCAGACATGAGAACCACAACGCCCGCCCCTCTGTGCCTACCTAAGAATGAGAACATGAGCAGAAATGTCAAGACCACTGCGCGTGATGACCCTAACGACAGAACCCCCCCACTCTCGTGTGAGTGGTAAGTGAGCCCAAGTAACCTGCAGCGCAGACACAGGTAATTGACTGAAAACTCAGGCTGGTGTACCAACGGACCGTGGTGGGTAGTCGTATGAGTGTGGTGAATGAACATGCATCGTATGGTATGCGGGCGAGAAGATTGAGGACAACAATCAATTAATAATAAATAATAATAATAATAAATTAAACCTCAGCCCGTATGGATCTGTAGACGTGACAGATCCTGACGTAAGCCCTAACTAACTGACCCAGGTACAACATGAACACAGATACGATGCGACATGACAACCAACGAACAAAACAGCTACCAGAGTATGCCATGGGTGAACAACAACGCCCCTCTGAGAAACGCTGAGGCTGAAACACAATGACAGAAATGCAAGGGCGGCAACGAAATGACGGAAACGAAATGACGGAAACGAAATGATGGAAACAAAATGACGGAACTGGTAGGCAGAAACGTGATGACAGAACTGCTGAGGCTGAAACGTGATGACAGAAATGCTGAGGCAGAAACGTGATGACAGAAATGCTGAGGCAGAAACGCGATGACAGAAATGCTGAAGCATCGTATGACGTGTGGTATACTGGTACAACATGAACACAGATACGATGAGACATGACAACCAACGAACAAAACAGCTACCGGAGTATGCCATGGGTGAACAACGCCCCTCTGAGAAACGCTGAGGCTGAAACACAATGACAGAAATGCCAGGGCGGCAACGAAATGACGGAAACAAAATGACGGAAACGAAATTACGGAAATGGCGAGGCAGAAAGGTGATGACAGAACTGCTGCTGAGGCAAAACCGTGGTGACAGAAATGCTGAGGCAGAACCGTGGTGACAGAAATGCTGAGGCAGAACCGTGGTGACAGAAATGCTGAGGCAGAAACGTGGTGACAGAAATGCTGAGGCAGAAACGTGATGACAGAAACGTGGTGACAGAAATGCTGAGGCAGAAACGTGATGACAGAACGCTGAAGCTGAATGTTGAGGCAGAAACGCAATGACACAATCGAGGGGCAGGAACGCAATGACAAGAATCCAGGGGCAGAAACGCAATGACATGAATCCAGGGGCAGAAACGCAATGACATGAATCCAGGGGCAGAAACGCAATGACATGAATCCAGGGACAGAAACGCAATGACATGAATCCAGGGGCAGAAACGCAATGACATGAATCCAGGGGCAGAAACGCAATGACATGAATCCAGGGGCAGAAACGCAATGACATGAATCCAGGGGCAGAAACGCAATGACATGAATCCAGGGGCAGAAACGCAATGACATGAATCCAGGGGCAGAAACGCAATGACATGAATCCAGGGGCAGAAACAAAATGACAGAAATTCAGGGGCAGAAACGCAATGACAGAAATCTTGGGCAAAGCTATAACAGAACGTTGAGGCAGAAATGTAATGACAGAAGCGCTGAGGCAGAAATGCCATGACAGAAAACCTGGGGCAGGAACGCGATGACAAATGCTGAGACTGAAATGCTGAGGCAGAAATGCAATGACAGCAATCCTGGGGCAGACTGCTTTGACAGAAAGCTGAGGCAGAAATGCCATGACAACGCAAATGACAGAAGAATACGCTGAGACTGAACACTGAGGCAGAAACGAAATGACAGAAATCCAGGGGCAGAGACACAATGCCAGAAATCCAGGGGCAGAAACGCAATGCCAGAAATCCAGGGGCAGAAACGCAATGACAGAAATCCAGGGGCAGAAACGCAATGACAGAAATCCAGGGGCAGAAACGCAATGACAGAAATCTAGGGGCAGAAACGCAATGACAGAAATCTAGGGGCAGAAACGCAATGACAGAAATCTAGGGGCAGAAACGCAATGACAGAAATCCAGGGGCAGAAACGCAATGACAGAAATCCAGGGGCAGAAACGCAATGACAGAAATCCAGGGGCAGAAACGCAATGACAGAAATCCAGGGGCTGAAACGCAATGACAGAAATCCAGGGGCAGAAACGCAATAACAGAAATCCAGGGGCAGAAACGCAATGACATGAAATCCTGGGCCGAACGCTAAGACAGAAACGCAAGGGCAGAAACCCTGGGCAGAAACGCTGGGACTGCAATGCTGAGGCAGAAATGCAACGACAGAAATCCTGGGCAGAACGCTATGACAGAACGCTGAGGCAGAAGCCATGACAGAAAACCTGGGCAGAAACACGCTGAGACTGAACGCTGAGGCAGAAATGCAATGACAGAAATCCTGGGCAGAAACTCTGTGGCAGCAAAGCCATGACAGAAAACCTGGGGCAGAAGCGCTATGACAGAAATGCTGAGACTGAACGCTGAGCCAGGAATGCTGGGCAGAACACCGCAACAGAAATGCTGGGGCAGGAAGGCTATGACAAACTCAGACACTGTACGTCGAGACAAAATGCTGGGGCATGACGTAAATGACAGAAATGCTAGGGCAGAACGCTATGACAGAAACGCAGGGGAAGAATGCTGAGACAGAAATGCCGGGCAGAAAATGCTATGACAGAAATGCTGGGCAGGAAACGCTATGACAGAAATGGCGGGCAGAAACGCCATGGCAGAAATGGCGGGCAGAAAACGCTATGACAGAAATGGCGGGCAGAAAACGCTATGACAGAAACGCTATGACAGAAATGGCGGGCAGAAAACGCTGACAGAAAACGCTATGACAGAAATGGCGGGCAGAAAACGCTATGACAGAAATGGCGGGCAGAAAACGCTATGACAGAAATGGCGGGCAGAAAATGCTATGACAGAAATGGCGGGCAGAAAACGCTATGACAGAAATGGCAGGCAGAAAACGCTAGCCCAGTGAAGGATGGATGGACAGACGACACCCCCTCGTGGGAAATGAGTGGCGGTACCCTGGTCGGACTCTGAGGGAAGCGGGGTAGATGCACAGTGACCGTGATTGCAGCAAACCACTCGTGAGGAGACGAGCCAGCGGGAAGCCGCCCCCCTACTGCGAACACCGAGAAAGATCTGCCAAAGGGGAAAGGAACTGGTGGGCGGCCTATGCACCTCCCCCCGACGGAATACCGGGAGGAAACGGGAGGCCCCCACATGGAACCAGCTCAGCCCAGGAGAAGCAGCTGGCAGGTGGCCAACACCCCGCACCAAGCAGATATACATGTCGTGGATGTGTATGGGGAGAGGAGTCGGCAGGCGGCCGAACACCCCCACCCCCCACCAATTAGACATGTGGACCTATGCGGGGAGAGAAGTCGGCGGCGGCGGCGGCCGAACCCCCCCCCCCCCTCCAGGCAGACATGTCCTGTATGGTGAGAGGAGTTGGCGGCGGCCGAACATCCCCCCCTCCCAGTCAAGCGAGCGGCAGCCTGGCCAGACAGAGCGCAGAGAGCACTGCAAGGACGGGCGCCCTCCCGCTCCCCCCGGCATTAGAGCGCCGGGAGAGCGGGTGGGCTGCAGGAAGGATGGACGGACGCCCCCCGCTCCCCCCGGCATGAGCGCCGGCGGGCTGCAGGAAGGATGGACGGACGGACGCCCCCCCGCTCCCCCCGGCATGAGCGCCGGGAGGGCGGGAGGGCTGCATGCTGTGGGGAAGTGAAGGACGGCCTCCGGCCAGCCTTCATACTAGTAAGACCTCATCTGGAATATTCAGTTCAGTTTTGGGCACCAGTTCTCAAAAAGGATATTGGGGAACTAGAGAGAGTGCAGAGAAGGGCAACCAAACTGATAAGAGGCATGAAGGGGATCAGCTATGAGGAAAGATTAGAGAAAGTGGCATATGATCAACATGTACAAATACATAAGTGGTCCATATAATGAACTTGGTGCTGAGTTATTCACTTTAAGGTCATCACAGAGGACAAAGGGGGCACTCTTTACGTCTGGAGAAATGGCGGGCAGAAAACGCTGACAGAAAACGCTATGACAGAAATGGCGGGCAGAAAACGCTATGACAGAAATGGCAGGCAGAAAACGCTATGACAGAAATGGCGGGCAGAAAATGCTATGACAGAAATGGCGGGCAGAAAAACGCTATGACAGAAATGGCAGGCAGAAAACGCTAGCCCAGTGAAGGATGGATGGACAGACGACACCCCCTCGTGGGAAATGAGTGGCGGTACCCTGGTCGGACTCTGAGGGAAGCGGGGTAGATGCACAGTGACCGTGATTGCAGCAAACCACTCGTGAGGAGACGAGCCAGCGGGAAGCCGCCCCCCTACTGCGAACACCGAGAAAGATCTGCCAAAGGGGAAAGGAACTGGTGGGCGGCCTATGCACCTCCCCCCGACGGAATACCGGGAGGAAACGGGAGGCCCCCACATGGAACCAGCTCAGCCCAGGAGAAGCAGCTGGCAGGTGGCCAACACCCCGCACCAAGCAGATATACATGTCGTGGATGTGTATGGGGAGAGGAGTCGGCAGGCGGCCGAACACCCCCACCCCCCACCAATTAGACATGTGGACCTATGCGGGGAGAGAAGTCGGCGGCGGCGGCCGAACCCCCCCCCCCCCCCTCCAGGCAGACATGTCCTGTATGGTGAGAGGAGTTGGCGGCGGCCGAACATCCCCCCCCTCCCAGTCAAGCGAGCGGCAGCCTGGCCAGACAGAGCGCAGAGAGCACTGCAAGGACGGGCGCCCTCCCGCTCCCCCCGGCATTAGAGCGCCGGGAGAGCGGGTGGGCTGCAGGAAGGATGGACGGACGCCCCCCCGCTCCCCCCGGCATGAGCGCCGGCGGGCTGCAGGAAGGATGGACGGACGGACGCCCCCCGCTCCCCCCGGCATGAGCGCCGGGAGGGCGGGAGGGCTGCATGCTGTGGGGAAGTGAAGGACGGCCTCCGGCCAGCCTTCATACTAGTAAGACATCATCTGGAATATTCAGTTCAGTTTTGGGCACCAGTTCTCAAAAAGGATATTGGGGAACTAGAGAGAGTGCAGAGAAGGGCAACCAAACTGATAAGAGGCATGAAGGGGATCAGCTATGAGGAAAGATTAGAGGACAAAGGGGGCACTCTTTACGTCTGGAGGAAAAGAGATTTCATCTTCAAATACAGAAAGGTTTCTTCACAGTAAAGCCATGTACACACGATTGGATTTTCAGAGGGGAAATGTGTGATGACAGGTTGTTGGCGGAAAATCTGACCGTTTGTACGCTCCATCGGACAATTGTTGTCGGATTTGCCACGGACAAATGTTGGATGGCAGGTTTTAAAATTTTCTGCAGACAAATGTCTCAGATTTTCTGAGCGTGTGTACACAAGTCCGTCGGACAATAAGTCCAAAGTACAAACACGCATGCTCGGAAGCAAGGACAGGCTAGAAGCTGTCGGTCTTGTAAACTAGCTTTTCGTAATGGAGAATTAACATTTGTGACGTGGCAAATTATGAAATCTCGAAATGCAGCGCATATTCTTTTCTTCTTTAATGAGATAATAATGAAGCTGCTTTGCTGGTGATACTGATGGAGTTATTGCAAACTAATTTTCAAAGGCTTTTTTTTCTAGTGATATCAAGAATAATATTATTATGCTTTTTTTTTTATTTTTTTTTGGGCAAGTTACCACAACACCATTATCCCGTAGTTTTTAAGATCAAAGATACAACTATGTTGGTGTCCCTTGTTAATTTTACATTGTATTTTTTTTAAATGTAACTGCCTACTCCCAAACTGTCATTTGAAGTAAAACACATAGCCAAGTATTATTCTCCACAATTTTTTTTATTGTGCATTAAAAAAAAAAAACAAATAAAATTAGACATGCTATCTGCCAATAGAACTTAACCAAAAAGTGCATTCTATGCATCCAAAAATATAGAAAATATAACAAATCAAATCATTATTGTTCAACCAAAAAATAAAATAAAAGCCTCATGCATGTGTCCTGCTTCTTAATATAGGGGGTCAACAATGCCAAGAGTTGGTGAAAGCAGGGGTCCGTCATCCGGAGATAATTCTGAAAATCATCTGGATTATTCTCCTGGAGCTCCCGCAGCAAAGGCATATGACATAATTGGTCACGATTAATAAAGCAACTAATTTTTGGTCCAAGAACTCCTCCTGTTCCTGGACTGGACTTGGGTCAAAGCAATAACTCCAAGGCCAATAATAAATAACACGTTATCTCCTCCGATTCCGCAACATGTCTGGTTGACGAACGGCCGTTCAGAAGCGAATTGAAAAGCATGAAATGAAAAGCGCAAACTGAAAAGCGCAAAATGAAAAGTGTGAACTCAAAAGCGCGAAATGAAAAGTGCGAATCAACACTCACCAAACTTCTACTAACACAAAATTAACAGAAGGAGCCCAAAGGGTGGCGCTAAAGAGCTGAAAAAACACGTAGTACGTCACTACGTTCGTGTTTGTTGGCCGACAAATCCTTGCCGTTTGTATGCAAGACATAATCCAGGCACATGCCTTCGGACAAAAGTCTGAGGTTTTGTCTGCGGAAAATCTGATCGTGTGTACGAGGTTTTAGAGTTTTGAAAATGTGTAATAGACTCCCTCCAGAGCTGGTTCTCAGCTCAGTAGATTGATTCTTTCCAAAATGTAAAGAATATAACTGGATACTAACATTTATAGGTAAAGTTAATCCAGGGATTATCTGATTGCCTCTTGGGGGATAAGGATGGATTTTTTCCCCTGCTGGAGCAACTTGGATCATGCTTTGCTGTTTTTTTTGTGTCTTCCTCTGGATCAAATGTGAGTATAATGCCGCGGAAACAGTCCGATGGGAGCTTTTCATCTGATTTTCTGACCGTGTGTATGCCCATCGGTCTTTTTCTGTCGGAATTTCCGACGGACTTTGGATTGAGAACCTGTTCTTAATTTTTCTGACGGAAAACCTTTCTATCGGATTTTCCAATCGTGTGTATGCAATTCCGATACGCAAAATTCCGACACATGCTCGGAAACAATTTGACGCATGCTCAGAAGCATTAAACTTCCCTTTTTTTTGTATGTAGGCAAGACAGTTTGAGCAAAATTCCGTCGGAATTCCGATGGGAAAACCATCAGAGCTTTTTCCGACGAGAATTCCGACCGTGTGTATGCGGCATAAGATTGTATAATCCCTTTTATTGGTTGAACAAGATAGACATATCTTTTTTCAAGCAGACTACCTATGTAACTATGTAATCAGGTCAATATTTTATTTTTTAACAGTAAGGATATCTGATTATTTTTTTCAGTTGGGAGCTCTGAGAGTCACAAATCCTGTTCTAGTATTTACATATTTGGAGGCCTTAGCCCCGCACCATCCCAAACCCTGAGCCTCACTCTTGGCCAATCACTGTGATGTAGGTGTTCATTGGCCAGTAGTGAGGCACAGGCATTGGGACCAAGACCTTGATCTTGTATTCTCAATTGAAACACTATCAGATGGGAAACAATCTGAGGATCAGAGTGGCATTTGCCGCCCCCCCCCCCCCCCCAGGCTACTACAAATAAGTTTTTGTAGCAATCTTGGATGTACATGTAGTAGGGTCAAATCCTATATATTTTTTAAAACCTTAATTAAAAAATATTAGAACAAATGTACTTAGTCTCCTGTTTCTATGTTGTTCACTATGGCAAACCAGGTTATCATCTCTCTAATACTCTGTAGAAGGTCTGACAATTTCAGAGTATTTTAGCAGGGGTATATGAGGATGCATAATGGATGTTTTCAGTTAAATGCTTCAGAAGAAAAAAAAACATTAATCACACTTTTTAATGCAGTTTTCCATTTGGTTTAACGCTTAGCTCCTCCAGGATCACGTTTAATAGCCCATGTCCGACTCTCGCTCTGGTGAAGTGACATCTTTATGGAGGGTAGAGAAATTACCAGAATGGCGATGCTCACAAACTACAAATATCCAAAGCTTCCTATAACTCACCTGGCTGTGGCCGACTGAATGGCTAAAATACGTTTTTGTGTTGTGTCTTCCTGACCTGCCAATTTTTTGCTCATCTTTTTTAGCCACCATTTTTTTTTCTTTTAAAGTAGAACACTTTTACGTGTCTTATGCATCTAAACGGATCACCTAACATAACCCCAATGTCCTCTGTGCCTCTGTGTGATGCTACTGAAGCCTTAAAGAGAAGTTCCAGCCTGTAAAAAAATAAATAAATGAAAGTCTGCAGCTACAAATACTGTAGCTGCTGCCTTTTAATATAAGGACACTTACATGTCCAGGTATCCCGCGATGTCGGCACCCCTATCTGATTCATTAATCGAAATTAGAAGAAGGAGGGTCTGGACAGCCGCACTCCAATAAAAACGCCTTTATTGTATAAAATAAAAAAAGTTCAAACCACAGCAGGGTACAAGATAGATTAGTTGACGCGTTTCACACTCTCAATAGTGCTTAGTCATAGCTACATTAATCGACTTTGGGTGCCGGCGCCGGCATACTTCAGTAAGGGAAACAGGAAGTGAAGCCTTGCGGCTTCACATCCTGTTTCTTGCTGCAAATGCGCTTTCTGAATGGTCCCACTGTCTTCTGGTGACCTGTGTGTCTCCCAGAAGGCATCAGGGGGGAAGGAGGAGGGGCTGTAAATTTCATAGATGGCCGCGATCGTTGTGCGGCGATCTTACCTGAAAGTGGGAGCGGGTACCTGTTTTTGATAGGTCTCTGCCCCCCCCCCCCAAAAAGTGCCAAATGTGACAGTGGAGGGAGGGAGGGTGCAGACAGGCGGAGCTTCCCCTTTTGGGGGGAGCTCCACTTTAAAGAACTGCATTTATTTGATAAAGTGTGTATGATGGGAATGTGTCACTGCCGCTGATGATAGAATCGCCCGCCTCACATGAGCCATAAGTTAACCCTAATCCTCTTTGCATTATAAACTGTAACCAAACTAAAGAAACCTTTCATCTTCTCTCAACCCTTATGCCCTGTACACACGATAGGATTTTCCAACAACAAAATCCATGGGATTTTTTCCAACGGATGTTGGTTCAAACTTGTCTTGCATACACACGGTCACACAAAGGTGGTCGGAAATTCTGAACATCAAGAACGTGGTGACGTACAACACACATGACGAGCAGAGAAAAATGAAGTTCTGCTCTGCTGCTTGATTCCGAGCATGCGTGGCACTTTGTGTGTCGGAAATCTGTACACATGATCGGAATTTCCGACAACGGATTTTGTTGTCGGAAAATTTTAGATCCAGCTCTCAAACTTTGTGTGTCGGAAATTCCGATGGAAAAAGTCAGATGGAGCCTACACACGGTCGGAATTTCCAACAACAAGCTCCGATCGCATATTTTCCATCGGAAAGTCCGATCGTGTGTACAGGGAATTAGTCTAGCTCTAAAACTGCTAAGTTCACACTAGCCCATTCTCTGAAAAGGGATCCACGATAGATCACATTTTAGGGTATGGCTAAGCAGCAAATGTCAGGTATTCAAGAGGCTACCGTTAGTCCCATTGTGTGGTCAATTTACAATAAAACATATACCCTGAACCTGAAAGCCAAGCATCAACATGCCTGGTTAAACATGTGAACATCCATCTGTATTGTAAGCTGTTCTCCCTCTATCTCTCTTTCCAGATTTGTCGGCTGCACATCCAGGATGTTAATCTCCCTTTCCACCACATCCCAAAGGTGCTCAGTTTAAGATGATATGAGCTTTGTGACATGGTGCATTATCCTGCTGGGAGTAGCCATCAGAAGATGGGTACACTGTAGTCATAAAGGGAAGGACATGGTCAGCAACAATACTCAGGTAGGCTGTGACATTTAAATGATGCTCAATTGGTACTAAGGGGCCCAAAGTGTGCCAAGAAAATATCCCCCACAACATTACACCACCAGCAGCCTAATCCGTTGATACAAGGCAGGATGGATCCATGCTTTCATGTTGTTTACATCAAATTCTGACCCTACCACATCAGAATGTTGCCGCTGAAATCGAGACTCATTAGACCAGGCAACGTTTTTCCAATCTTCTATTGTCCAATTTTGGTGAGCCTGTGTGAATTGTAGCCTCAATTTCCTGTTTTTAGCTGACAGGAGTTGCGACCGGTGTGGTCTTCTGCTGCTGTAGCCCCTCTGCTTCAAGGTTCAATGTATTGTGCGTTCAGAGATGGTATTCTGCATACCTTGGTTGTAACAAGTGGTTATTGAGTTACTGTTGCCTTACCATCATCTCAAACCAGTCGGCCCATTCTCCTCTGAACTCTGACATCAACAAGGCATTATCGTCGACACAACTGCCACTCACTGGATATTTTCTCTTTTTAGGACCATTCTCTGTAAACCCTAGAGATGGTTGTGTGTGAAAATCCCAGTAGATCAGCAGTTTTTGAAATACTCAGACCAGCCCCGACTGGCACCAACAACCATTCCACGTTCAAAGTCACTTAAATCCCCTTTCTTCCCCATTCTGATGCTCAGTTTTAACTTCAGCAAGTCGTCCTCACCACCTCTAGATGCCTAAATGAATTGAGTTGCTGCCATGTGATTGGCTGATTAGCAATTTGTGTTACCAAGCAATTGAACATGTGTGCCTAATAAAGTGGTCATGAGTATATACAGTGGTGTGAAAAAGTGTTTGCCCCCTTCCTCATTTCCTGTTCCTTTGCATGTTTGTCACACTTAAGTGTTTCGGAACATCAAACCAATTTAAACAATAGTCAAGGACAACACAAGTAAACACAAAATGCAATTTGTAAATGAAGGTCTTTATTATTAAAGGTGAAAAAAAATCCAAACCATCATGGCCCTGTGTGAAAAAGTGATTGCCCCCCTTGTTAAAACATACTATAACTGTGGTTGTCCACACCTGAGTTCAATTTCTCTAGCCACACCCAGGCCTGATTATTGCCACACCTGTTCACAATCAAGGCATCACTTAAATAGGAGCTGCTTGACACAGTAAGGTCCTTAAAAGCTACACATCATGCCGAGACCCAAAGAAATTCAGGAACAATTGAGAAAGAAAGTAATTGAGATCTATCAGTCTGGTAAGGGTTATAAAGCCATTTCCAAAGCTTTGGGAATCCAGCGAACCACAGTGAGAGCCATTATCCACAAATGGCGAAGACATGGAACAGTGGTGAACCTTCCCAGGAGTGGCCGGCCGCCCAAAATTACCCCAAGAGCGCAGCGACGACTCATCCAAGAGGTCACAAAAGACCCCACAACAACGTCCAAGGAACTGCAGGCCTCACTTGCCTCAGTTAAGGTCAGCGTTCATGCCTCCACCATCAGGAAAAGACTGGGCAAAAATGGCCTGCATGGCAGAGTTCCAAGGAGAAAACCACTGCTGAGCAAAAAGAACATCAAAGCTCGTCTCAATTTCTCCACAACACATCTTGATGATCCCCAAGACTTTTGGGACAACATTCTGTGGACCGATGAGACAAAAGTGGAACTCTTTGGAAGGTGTGTGTCCAAGTATATCTGGCGTAGAAGGAACACTGCATTTCAGAAAAAGTACATTATACCAACAGTAAAATATGGTGGTGGTAGTGTGATGGTCTGGGGCTGTTTTGCTGCTTCAGGACCTGGAAGACTTGCCGTGATAAAAGGAACTATGAATTCTGCTGTTTACCAAGAGATCCTGAAGGAGAATGTCCGACCATCTGTTCGTGTACTCAAGCTGAAACGAACTTGGGTTCTGCAGCAGGACAATGATCCTAAACACACCAGCAAGTCCACCACCGAATGGCTGAAGAAAAACAAAATGAAGACTTTGGAGTGGCCTAGCCAAAGTCCTGACCTGAATCCTATTGAGATGTTGTGGTATGACCTTAAAAAGGCTGTTCATGCTCGAAAACCCTCTAATGTAACTGAATTAGGACAATTCTGCAAAGATGAGTGGGCCAAAATTCCTCCAGGACGCTGTAAAAGCCTCATTGCACGTTATCGCAAACGCTTGGTTGCAGTTGTTGCTGCTAAGGGTGGCCCAACCAGTTATTAGGTTTAGGGGGCAATCACTTTTTCACACAGGGCCATGATGGTTTGGATTTTTTTTCACCTTTAATAATAAACACCTTCATTTACAAATTGCATTTTGTGTTTACTTGTGTTGTCCTTGACTATTGTTTAAATTGGTTTGATGTTCCGAAACACTTAAGTGTGACAAACATGCAAAGGAACAGGAAATGAGGAAGGGGGCAAACACTTTTTCACACCACTGTATATATATATATATATATATATATATATATTACCACAGGTAATTTTCAGGCACACACACACACACATATCTACAGTTTTTTCAGGGACAACAAACTTCAGTTCTTATGGCAATATACAGTATCAATTGTTAAATTACGGTAAGTGTTTGCTTCACAAGGCCACTGATGTTATGCTTTTAATATATTGGAACTGTGTTTGTGTGACTGTGTATATACTGTAAATCATTTGCCAAGAAAGTATGCATCTTCAGCTGTTACATTATTTAAAGGAGCTGTGGTCAAAGAATGTATGCTGTATAGTAGCCTTGTCAATAAGATTCAACAATAGTTTGACCTTTTGACATAATTTACCTGTAGCGCCGACGGAGTTGGAGTTTTGGGGTTAATTGTTCTAGGTTGCACTTTGGCATCAGTTCGGCTGGGCTGTACTAGAGTTCTGCCTGGTCATAGGTGAGGTGAGCACCTGTGACAGGCTGAGAACACAGTCTGGTTGGACGCATTAGGTACCAATCTTTCTCGGAGCCAATCAGTGGGCACGTCTGGCCCCGCTGTGTATTACGGGAAGGGGTATTTAAGATGCTGAGGTCAGGGTTCGGCTTGCTCTTCGATTCCTGCTTCCGGTCTGGACCAACCCTGCGAGGGGTCCTGGGCCCAGGAGTGTCTGCTGCCCCCGTAAGCCTGGTCACCCTGACCAGCCCCAGAGGCCCTCGTGGTCTGGGGTGGGGATCCACCCATTCCAAAGGCTCGAGGCGCAGTAACTGAAGGAGGATTCTGAAGTGTCCCGGTGTCCTCTCAGGATTGGAGAGGCACAGCAACTCGTACAAGCAACCAGGGGAGGACTCTGCGGAAGAGGGCCATAAAGCTGGCTGCTCGGTAAGAGCCTGAGAGCTGAGATGTATGGACACTAGTTGAATCCACATTTCCTATGGTATCGCCGCAACGGCTGAAAGATACAGGTACCATAAGAAAAGTTCCTAACCCATCCTTCGGTTACAACATAGTCTGTGGCAAAGACTTTTACATGTTAATCTGAAGTGTTACCACATAGTCTGTGGTAGAGACTTTTGCTGATTCCAAATTGTTGGCTGCTAGATCTACAAAACAAGGGTTTATCCAACAGTGAAGTGTCCAGTTGCGAGTGGCTACTCCCTGGACTATCTAGAGAGACATTTATTTGGATGTCAGCAGTTCTACAGTGCCTGAGCTTTATCACCCATGCCCTCTATTTCCAACTGAGGGGCTGTGTTATGTTTCAACTGTTTTTGCAAATAAAAAATCCTCAAAAGGACTTTGAGTGTCAGCCTCCGCAATTACTGGGTACTAACCCTGGGAACCCCTAGACGACGAACGACGAGCTACAAGGAGGTGGTAATTGGTAAGCCCAGATAAACCATAGCCGCCCCGCAGGGGTTATGGCGCTACATACCTATAGTATTTATGGTGCTGTGAGGATATCTAGAATTAGCAGGCAGAAATTCCCATAGGAATTGATGTTAGACCACGTGGGAAGGACTAATAAACAAGTAGGAAGGGCTATAAACTTCCAAGATAAAAATGTCTGCATCCAAAATCTCCATGGACTACTCCATGGAACAATGCTAAATCTTTACCGTGAGAAAGAGAGACTGAAAAGATCAAGAACCAGTTTTTCTGAAGTTGCTTGACACACAAAGTCCTGTTTACTAAGGAAATCATGGACCAGCTATAACGGAAGCAAAGTGACTTTAAGGCCCCTTTCACACTGGGGTGGTTTGCAGGCGCTATTGCACTAAAAATAGCGCCTGCAAACCGACCCGAAACAGCTGTTGCTGTGTCTTCAGTGTGAAAGCCTGAGGGCTTTCACACTGAAGCGGTGCGCTTGCAGGACGCTGAAAAATGTCCTGCAAGCCGCATCTTTGGCTCGCTGTAGGAGAGCCCTTTTTCGGCCGCTCGCGGGGGTAAAACCGCCCCCGCGAGCGGCCGCAATGCGCCGCTAAAACGACGGTAAATCGGCGCTAAATATAGCGCCGCTTTACCGCCAGCGCCCCCCAACGCCCCAGTGTGAAAGTAGCCTTAGTGTTTCCCTATTGCATACAGACTATTGCCAATATTAAAGCAGAGTTCCGTCTGCAAAAAAATGTAAGGTCAGCAGTTACAAATACTGTAGCTACTGACTTTTAATATAAGAACACCTACCTGTCCAGGGATCCCGCGATGTCGACACCCCAAGCTAATTTGTCCATCGGCTTCGGGTGCAGGCGCCGGCATTGCAAGTAAGGGAAACCGGCAGTAAATCCTTCAGGTTTCCTACTGCATATGCGTGAGTTACGCTGCACTTTCTGAATGGTCCCGCCGGGACCATTGGAAGTGCCCTTGGAAGTACAGGCGCTGTAGATCTGAGGGGGACATGCAATGATTTTTGCTTGTACGTGATTGGATGATAGAAATCAACAGAGCTTCCCCTCATTTCAGATCTTCCCCTCAGATCTACAGCGACTGCACTTCCAAGTGCACTTGCAGTGCAAAGTGGATTTGCCTTTAGTAAATCAACCCCACAATGCTCTAGCAATTTATGATTTACATCTACTTTAAAGCAAACCTTTGCAGAAAAATATGGAGTCTGCCCCTGTTTATTTTATCTTCTGAAAATGCTATTTGACTTTAGTGGCTGAATGCTTGTTCTGTATTTGTAGCTCCAATCACTCAAGAGGATCCAAATGATTTGCAGACAGCTAACATTTTCAGAATGAAAAATTCAGCTTTCTTATATCTTTGAAAGCTTGCAGGCTGACATAGATCTGCAGAAACATCTGGAGATTAACGCAGTGAAACTGGGGACAGACGTGTCGCTCTGATGCTAAGCCCACCATCTGGATCATTCTGTATCTCGTTTTACTTCTCTTCAGATTTTACAATTTAAATTAAAAACTAAATGATTGCTCTTACACCTTCCCGGAGGTATTTCTCCTCCAAGTCAGTATAGCCCCCCCCTGACAGAGCCATACTTTTCATAAATCAATGCATTATTCAATACAAAAATAACATTTATGGCGGTCTACCCAGCAGACGATTATAGATTAATTGGTGGATTTTTAATAGAGTCCTCAGCAGAGATTTATTTTAGGATATTCAAACTGTATTATGTAACTTCCGAAACTCACACCTCCATGTCCCCGGGAAACAATCTTTTATAGATCCTGCTTCCTGACTACTGTTTACTAGTGGGTGAGGAGCAAGACAAATATAGTGAAAGGAAAATGCCTTGGAACATGAGTACTCATTTCCTACAATGTGGAAAGCACCCCTTGGCTTGGCCTGATTTAATTGTCATCCTTTGGACGGAAATTGGCTTATGATTCATTGTTTTCATACACAAGGCTTTAAGAAATTGTTACACCAATCAACTGTAATCCCTCTATTTATATTTCTCACTATTTTTCTTTTGGTGCCTACTAAGGTTCCCTTTTTTTCTTATAATCCAAACACTATTTTTTGACTAATTGAATATGGTTTTGGTTTCAAGTCATAAGCAGATCCTGACGCAGTTAAATACTGTATAATGTTTAAGGCATATGGAGAGGACATATTTGTCCAAAGCTGAGCAGGAGAGTACATATTTTTTACCTTTATGGAACAAATGACAGAATAAAGTGTTGATTTAATAGCTGTACAAGTGGTTGTAAACATCTTAAAGTGAACACCAACCCCCCCAATCCCCACCACCACCACCACCACTCTTCTCATAAAATAAAATTAACTACCTCCCTTGTCTCTTACACATTATAGGACTTAAGATCCCTCCCCCTTGGTACCACAGAGGTCTTCTTAATAGTTTTGCTTTCATTGGTGGCCAGATCCTTCTTTCTTTAACACCTTCATGTTATGATCCTTCTTAACACCACCAAGCTACTAATTTACTCACTTGTTATCTATTGCCTCAACTACTGTATCCCTCTCGTTGTTGGTCTACTTCTACACAGGTTATCATCCATTCGATCGTGAATGTTTGTTGCCATACTCATCCACCTTAGCAAAATTCAGCCCTTCTCTCAATTCCTCCACTGGCTTCTAATTGTTTAACAAAACAAAATTCAAAATACCAAGAACATACAAAGCCAACTCTAACCAACCTCAACTTAAAATATTAGCCAAACCATCCTCTTCATTTCTCTCACAACCACCTGCCCTTTAGGTCCTCTGTTAACTCCTCCCATGGTCACCTCTAATGCTCCGTACACGCGAGCGGATTTTCCGTCGGAAAAATCTTGAATGGTTTTTCAGACGAAATTCCACCCAAGCTTGGCTTGCATACACAGGGTCACACCAAAGTTTGCTGAACTTTTGACCGTCAAGAACGCGATGACGTACAACACTACAGCGAGCTGAGAAAATGAAGTTCACTGCTTCCGAGCATGAGTCGAATTCTTTCCCAGCATGCGTAGGAATTTTGCGCGTCAGAATTGGTACAGACGATCAGAATTTCTGATCGAAACTTTTTCCATCGGAAAAATTAAGAACATGCTCTCAAACTGTTGCTGGTGGAAATTCGGCCAGCAAAAGTCTGATGGAACATACACACGGTTGCATTTTTGATGAATGATGAAAAGCTCTCATCAGTCTTTTGCTGGCTGAAAATTCCGATCGTGTGTACACGGCATTAGACTTTTCCAGAGCCTCTTTCCTCCTCTGGAATTCCCTACCCCATTCCATACGGTAATCTCCTGTCTGCCTTCAAGCAATCCTTGAAAACTCATCTCTTTAGGGAAGCCTATCCCCCTCCACCTAACAACACCTACCTCGTTCAAACAACTCACACTTCTTACAAATTTGTATCACTTGCCCCTCCCTTTCATATTGTCATTTCTCAAGAGCAGCCCTCCCAACCTTCATATCTTGAATTGTATTGTAACTGTACCGTCTCCCTTTATTTTGTAAAGCGCTGCACAGACTGTTGGGACAATTAATTCTGTATAATAATAATATTGCTATGCCATTTTTTTACTGAAGCTCTGATAGTTGAAAACAGCAAGACAGTGCTTTGTCATTCAAAAATTCCATCTGCGCAAATGAGATATCCAAATGTCATGTTTACAGAGACATGAATAAATCCATAATTAAATTACCAAGATCTCATAGAATTTGATTAAATGATTCATAGAAAGATATCTGCCTTTTGCACACATAAGATTTGGATATGTCATTTAAGTAGAAAAAAAACTGTTTAAATGAGCAAGTGAAGATCCCCCCAAGATCTTGTATTTTAACTCTGAGAGATGTCTGAGAGGCATTGGTGATGTAGCCTTCCCAGAAGGCAGCTGGGAGGCACAACATCACCAGGACCTGCGAAGAGGCGTAAAAGCCTTTAAAGTGTCTTTTGCTGCTAAATGAAAATTAGTGAGATGAAAATTGTGCTGCTTTTCTAAATTTTCAGAAAAGTTTAGTACAATAGTCTTATTTTTTTATTTTTGGGTAGAAGGTCCACTGTGCCAATTTGAACTTGCACAGGTAGTCTCCTCTTGCTCTCTTTAGCCAGCCTGTTGTCAATTAGAGATGATCGAACCTAAGTGTGTTTTCATTTTCACCAAATTTTGGTAAAATGTGCAAGCTTTCCCCATTTTGTTCAAATGCATTGGAGTCAATAAAGAAGGCAAATTAGAGTGGTTTTTGGTGGTTAATGATGCAGTAGTTAGTCAGGTTGGGAAATGACACAAGTCAATCTTGTTCAAACAATAAGGCCCCTTTCACACATGCGGACCGTATGTCCGTTTTTCATCCATCCGTTTTTTGGATGAAAAACGGACATACATGCATGTCTATGGGGTAGCGGGTGTCAGCGGATGAGCATCCGATGACACCCGCTATTGTCCGCCTCCGCAATTGTCCGGTTCTGCAGACGGAGGAAAATCCTATTTTTTCATCCGTCTGCAAAGCGGATCGGATGAACACGGACAGACGGTCCGTGTTCATCCGATCCTCCATAGAGGAGAGCGGAGAAGTGACAGGGCGGTCCCTGCACAGTGTGCAGGGACCGCCCTGCCATCAGCCGGCTCAGCGGGGAACAGCTGTGCGATCCCCGCTGAGCAACGGATCTTCACGGGGCGGATCATTACGGATCCGCCCCGTGTGAAAGGACCCTAAAGGGAAAACAAATCATACAATCCTATATACACAACCCTATACCCACAGTTGATCCAAAGGAAGGCAAAACCCCAAGCAAAGCATGCCAATTGAAAAAAAAATAACAACTAAATATAAATAAGTGACAGTTCACAAATAATGATTAACTACACAGAAAAAAGGGTAATAAATCTAAAAATACCCACTAAAAACAAATAGGAATATATGTTCTTGCCAAGCAAAATTTGCCTAATGCCGCGTACATACGACTGTTTTTCCTGTCGGAATAAACTCTGACGGTTTTTCCGACGGAGTTCCACTGATATTGCCTTGCCTACACACGATCAAACCAAAGTCTGACCGTCTAGAACGCGGTGACGTACAACACGTACAACGGGACTAAAAAAAGGAGTTCAATAGCCAGTAGTCAATAGCTGCCGTCTCGTACTTGCTTCAGAGCATGCCTAGTTTTTGGTCCGTCGGAACAGCATACAGATAAGCGGTTTTCCCGAAAGGAATTGATTCCATCGGAAATATTTAAAACATATTCTATTTCTAGGTCCTTCAGAATTTTTGAAAAAAAAAGTGCGATGAGGCCCACACACGATTGGAATATCCGATGAAAAGATTCCGTCTGACTTTTTCTGACGGAAAGTTTGTATGCGGCATAAGCAGTTTAGTGAGCAAAATTAAGAGTTCCTGCTTTGGTAAAACCTGTTTTTGCAGCTAAATCAATAGGAATAAGAATTGTTAGGAGAGTTAGGCCCCTTTCACACTGGGGCGTTTTTCAGGCGCTTTATCGTTAAAAAAAGCGCTTGAAAGAAGCCTTATCTGCAATTCCAATGTGAAAGCCCAAGTGCTTTAAGAGCCCTATCACACTGCCAGCGCCCGAAAAACGCTTGTAAAGCGCTGCTTAAACTAGCAGCGCTTTACCAGTGTTTTTCGAGCGCTTTTAACCCCTGCTAGTGGCCAAATAAAGGGTTAAAAGTGCCCACAAAGCGCTGCTGCCAAAGGCGCTTTTTGGGCGTTTTTCAGGCGCTTTTTGGGCGTTTTGCAGGCGCTTCCCATTGATTTCAATGGGAAGGGGCGCTTTAGGAGCGGTGTATTCACCGCTGCAAAGAAGCTGCTTGCAGGACTTTTTTTGACGCTCTGCCAGCACAGCGCCTCAGTGTGAAAGCACTCGAGCTTTCACATTGGGATTGCAGATGAGGCTTCTTTCAAGCGCTTTACAGGCGCTTTTTTTAATGCTAAAATGCCCCAGTGTGAAAGGGATCTCAGTGTGAAAGCACTCGGGCTTTCACATTGGGATTGCAGATGAGGCTTCTTTCAAGCGCTTTACTGGCGCTTTTTTTAACGATAAAGCGCCTGAAAAACGCCCCAGTGTGAAAGGGGCCTTAGAATAAAGGGAAGGGTTAGGGTATCAGGGAAAATTATTGTTAGGGTTAAATTAATCAAGAAAGAATACAAAAAAATGTTTATTACAATCAATAAACATGTATCCTAATAGAAGCATTACCTCTGCAAGGGGGACATATATTGCAAAACAAAGTACCCGAATGAAAAGAGGGCTCTCCTAGCATTCATATAGATTTAATATTAAATTTTTTAATACTGGTGCCCAGATACAAAATACAACCCAACTTTCTCTTCTTTAGGACATGTTGGATTATATATTGAAATATTGAAGAATAGATTTACATCATGGACCGCTTGCACATACAGGTCTTGGGGGCAGACATACTGTAGGAGCCAGATGAAGACCAACTTACCTGGGGGAGCTCTTGTAACAGACACCAACATGACCCCCTCAGAGTCTCACACAGTGAAGAATATATCCCATCCTCTCTCACCCCCTAGGGATAAATAATAGTCCTCACACCCCTAGTAGAAAAGGGGGGAAAAGTACTGCAAACAAATACTGATATCTCAGCTCTTTACCCTCGGAGTGTTAGTGTAATGGGCCCATAGCAGAGCTCTATTCAAAAATTGATAATTCTGTTATTGCACAGGTGTTGCCACAAAAATATACCAGACCATCAAAGTATTACCTACCTATAGACCTACAACAGTGAAGCTCCCATACGAACAACACTGCCGTTGATCATGACCTTAGCATTGTCTCTGACTTCCCAGCTCCACCCACTTATGTTGACTTGCTTTTACATGTTGGGATTTACCTTTATGATATAGAATAAGGGGCATGATCACAGAGCTGGGAACCTTAGAGGCAGTCCCAATTCTAGAATCCCTGGGAGATAAAGGTTCAAATCACCTGTCACTCATAACTAAAGTACTATTTTTTTCTCTTCTCTAGTATGTGAAAATTAAGAATAAGCTGTGAAACAGCTCATCTCCAAAGTCTGTTTTGCTTGTTTTGCAAATATAAAACCATTTCTAAAAGCTTAGAATAATAGAATAATAATTGAAAAAAATGGTCAATATCATCTCTTAGCAGAAAAATGTGTAATTCAAGATGCTCCAAAAACGTTCTTTGTGGCTTAAGCAATGGAAAAACAAGCATCTTTAAATAAGCAAATGTAATATATGACTTCTGTAGCCCTGTGAACAAATAGATTGTATTACACCATAAAAACTATGTTTTTCTTGATACACGGCTGAGACATCAGGAAGACAAGCGGACAAAGCCGCGGACATCTGCACTCTACATTACCGAAAAGCCTAGAATAAACTGGCATCTACTGAACTTTGGATGAGAAAAAAAGATTCTATTTTTAAAAGTGCAAATACAGTTCTTAGGTGCCAGAATGGTGTAATTTCCTGTGAGAAGCCGGTAGCTCTATTGCCCATGGTTTGTAGTGTGCTTTTCTTTTTTTTTTTTTGTAACAATCTTAATATCATTATTGGCTGACATCAGAGTCTGAGGATGTTAGTTAGGTACAAGAAGCTCTTGGAATGGAGTCGCTGAGTAACTCAAGCAGTTTTGGAGCCAAACCCTGAAATCTATTAAGAGAGACGCAACAAAAAGAATGTAGATAGAGCCAACAGTGATGGTTCAGAGTGAAGATGATGTCACCATTGAATTGTTTTCAAGACAACAATTGTAGTTAGTGTGGGGAGATGAAGTGCAGTAATCCAGACATAACTGAGTTTGAGGATGATGAAATACATCTCACGATGACGACTCAAAGGGGATGGTGGTCTCGTCAGGGAGATATTGGATATAGACATGAGCACATATTTTATGAGACAATTTAATGGTCCAAAAAGGTGCTGGGCAGGCGAATTAAGAATTTATTTCTTAGTCCATGTTTTTCTGGTAAAGTAACAGCAGCTATAAAAAAGTATCACCAAAGCCAATAAAGTGTGTTAAAGGAATTTGGATAGCCTCTGTGGAGGCTGAATAATATGTCTTGAATTAGACACTGTTGGTTTCCCTTTTCACCTAATGCTACCTTACAGTCTACTGTCTGCATAATCAAATGAATTTATGTCATCGATAGAATGTGCCAGTTGTGGTCAGCCTCCTTGTAGCAAATCATAAGTTATTACAATTGCTTACAAAATGCAGGCCTATGGGACATAGCCTTGCCATACAGTATAGTTAGACACTATACTTACTAGGAGAGACTGAAGCTGACTTCCAAACTATTAGCCTGCCAAAGAATGACAGATAAGACAGAAGAGGGCATGATCTGAGTGTAGTAAATTTATATATTTATTGTGAAAAAAGACAATTGGCAACTCACATATAGACAGTTAAAAGTATGCTCATCAACAAAGTTGGTCCTACGATAGCCAAGATCTCAGTGCAGCAGCGAGCCAGAGTCCAGACCAGGAGTTGCACAAGGCTGTTGGTTGGATATACTTGTGAAACTGAGTGGACACCAGCGGGTGCCAGACTAAGTGCAGCATATACAGTATAGTAATACCAAGTGCACACTAAATGTGGTATCGCTCAATATAAAAGGTGAGGAGTGCCGTAGAGTAGTCAGCAGCCACTGCAGTCCAGATGTGGTAGCCTGGAACTGGCCAGGACTTAGGAAGTAGGAAGCTGGTAGAGGTCTCTGGGCTGGATGTGACATCACTAGTCAGTGGGACGTGTCAACGCGTTTTGAGGCGCCTAGCCTCTTTGTCAAGCAATATCCCTTGGTGAAATTTTGGTCTATTTATGCCTAAACTGGGATTACAAGACGCAGCTAGGTAATTGATCTGCCTTATTGCAATATAATGTGGTCCTAATGATATTGTACAATACACAACTATGAAAAAGTCCTATAAAAACAAGAAATTTGTAAAAATAGAGACATTGATGGAAATGAGGTGGGACTACAAGGTGCAGATGGAACAGTATTGTATGGGTCTGCAAAACAATAAAAAGTGATATTATAAAGTTGTAGTATACTAGCTGACATGTTCTTGTGGCCTCCTCTATGTAGGCAGGACAATAAGAACACTATGTGCAAGATTTAGGGAACACAGTAGTTTTGTGGAGGAAGGAAACCCAAAATACAGTGTACCCTGACATAACAAATCATCTACAGGTCTATGGGTCTGGATCATAGAATCCATCTCCACTGCTGAATATTTCAAAACAACTCAGAGAGAGAAACATACTGGATATTCCCCATGAACTATTTGTCTCCAAGAGCGTTAAATCGGGAGATTGAAATTAATTAATTAATTAATCCCATACCCTGATCAATTCTCCCTCATATTGCTATAGGATATAACCTATCAGTACACTATATTTTTCATTTATGTATCCCTCAAGTCATTTATGTATCCACTACCCCCACCTATAGCCATGTTCCTATCACTTATTTGTCCAACCTCCCCAGGGAATTCTCTGGATGAGCTAGATGGAGATTGTGACCTCACTGCCCCACCTCTCCACCTTGTCAAATCAGAGAATGGCTTGCATTCAATGAAAAAAATGCAAGGTGACTGTGGTTACTATGCAGCAGGTCAGGTGATCAGCATGAAACCCAGAAGACAACAGTGATCACTTTAGTAGCATTGACTATTACAGTGATTTTCAGCTTCCACAGGGTTCTTACAGGTTTGGCATATACAAACTTACATTGATCCAAGCTGGACCTCTGTAACTATGCAATAAAAACCATACCTGAAATTCAGCTTTAGGGTGAAAGCCAGGCAAACCGCTAAGTACACTGATTAAATACATATATTAGAGCTGGTTTACCTTCCAATTACTTTGTATTTCTGTCGATCCAGTCCTAAGATTTACACAGCTCTGCCACACAACATGCCGTGTCCATCAGGGTACCTCTGGTAACACCAGTGAACAGCTGGAGGAGACCAAGGACAAAGTGCCACCCCACTGGAACTGTAGTACTCCACCAGCAAATAACGAGGTTCTCCCCACAGTAGTTGGGTCTTCTGGATAAGCTGTGTGCTCTTGGTCTCTGGCCCAGCTGCCCGCATGTTTTTCTGGTAATAGAGGGCTTCTCATCTGGCTGCAAATCACATGCCCAGCTACCTCTGCCTCCTCAGCTGTGGCTTATCTGAGCTGATGAACTGATGAAGGTAGAGAAACTTATCTTCACTTAGCCTGTCCAGGAACCCAAGGAGTTGTAATAAAAGGAGTTATAGGGGTCTGCACCTGAGTGTGGAGATATAGAGTGAAAAAAATGCATGCTAACAAATTAAGGAAAAAACAAGAATATATTAATTTAGTATGTTGTACAATGGCAAAGAAATGACTAATACATGTTGCAGGTACCCATCCAGACAGATTTTTTATACAAGGCAGTATCAAAAAGTTTCAAGATGCGTAATAAGCCAACAAGGCTGCACACACAGTCACAGGGAACACGGACCTTCATAAGTCAGTGTGCCAAAAGACACCGTCCTGTGTACATCGGGAGCTGTGCAAATGGTGCTATTCTGACCACGTGTCTTACAACGTTTGCTATATCATCATGGACAGCAAGTTAGAACAAAGAGCAAACGTGAAATTGTGCGTGAAGCTGGGCAAACAGAGATGTTTGACATGATTCTGCAATGCTGCAATGAGTTGAAGATCCAGCTCAAAGGTCGCTGTTTTGACACCCTTGCGGAGATCCAGCACGAATCGCAGAAGGTGCTTGACGTGCTTCAAAAAGAAGACTTCCAGGACACATTCCAGAAGTGGCAGGAACGCTGGGAGTGCTGTATTGCTGTGCAAGGGGATTTTGAAGGTGATAGTGTGTACACGTAGATAAATAAAGTACTGTACTTTCTTGAAAACAGAGCTAGTCTTGAAACGTTTTGATACCTTCTTATAGTTTTTCCTATAATCTTATAGCAATACCAGACAACCCTTACCCTGTCAACCTTTTTTTCATCTTGTCATTCTACAAAAGAAGCCTTTGTTTATCAACAGTGGATGGATAGACCCTTACTGGCCACCTGGCTCCCCAATGGCATCTCTGATAATTAGGTGTCCTCATGTAATAGCACAGGCTGCATAGATAAATTTATTAATATGTCCACCTCTATTTATGGTCTTTTTTTGCTGGGCATTTTTGGTCATACTGAGGTGGCCTCAACACATACTATACTGTATATAGAACTACCAAGATCAGTTACATCAATCACCTAAGCTATAATGTCTGACATTTTCTATTCTTAGCCGGGAATTATTGTCTATTCCTCTGGGTTGCAGTTAAGAGAATTTATTGGCAGCTAGGAGGTAGAACAGGATTTTTGATACCTAGTTAAACACAGGCCACACAAATAGTCACACCTTGACTAAGAACAGCGTTTATTTTATTGAAGTGTTGTTTAAAAACTGTTTGCGGTCAGACGGTAAAATTATTTTTCTGAGGAGACCAGGTTGGGGTAATACATAAATATTTGTAATATATTCTGTGCTGATTATGCTGAGATTTTATTATTAAAAATAACATTAACATAAGGACAGTCACTACATTTGTATATAAGGTTCTTGTAACAGCCAATATACCCATGGATAAATAAATAGCAGTATAGTAAAAAAGTAATAGGTCCATGGTAAAAATGGGACTGTGCTAACATAGTTATGGCAGGGATATCAGATTTGGTAATTTTTGGGAAATATGCCTTGCTCTTACTACTTTCTTAAGGTCCTCGCCCTCTATAAAAATTAAAGCATAAAAAAATGACATTCTAAAGGGGTAATTTCCTTGACCACCCAGCTTTGTAGACTTAATAAAAAATTGTTATGTACAATGCCTGGTTGCTCCTTTTGCATGTTTCTACGGCATCAAGTATGCAGAACTGATAAGACAATACAGTGCTGACAGCATTCTTGATCTGCTGGTCAAATAATATGTGAGGTCAGCAGTTTCCCCTCCAATGGAGCTCTCTTTGTTCACAGAGTTCATACAACTGAATTCTCACAAGACTTCAGTTAGAGCAGTGGTGGTTAACTTAGTAAATATAGGGGACCTGAATAAGGCCCCATACAGCACCTAGATGTCGCAGATAATATTCAGCATGTGCAATGCTACTGACGAGTATCAGAGACTACATATACATTACAGGAGTGGTTGAAGACTGTGGGAGTTTGGAGAGGACATATAGAGACTGGGGAAACGTTACAACAGACTGCCAGAGAACAATGCCATCAAAGTCCCATTTCAAATCAATGCTCTCACATTTGTGCTCAGCCCCCTAAAAAAATCTGTTTTATATGTAATATTACCTACATTAAAAGAAAAAGTTAGGCAAAAACATGAAATGAGAATGTAAGTTCTTCTCCTAGCCGTATGGGTTTTATGGTATGGAGCTGCAGTTCTGGTGGTGTGGTAATGTTCAAAGTGCATATATAATGTTACAGAAAGCACTATGACCTCCTTATTGTTGGATGTTCTACTACAAAAAAAAAGAGAAGGGAAGAGTTACCAGGTTTTTCCCATGTCACAAGTCCCCTGGTGCTGAACCACATAGGACGTCCAAGAACTCTTCTCCACATAGTCTTCCAGATGGCCAACTGTTCAGGACTAGATACAAGTAAAATTGAGAGTTTTTAATTCCCCAAAATTCCAGCAAAAGTTTGCAGACTTTAGCAGCCTTCCACTATTTTGGCAAAATGCAAGCAAGTCAATAGGGAAGTCATAATGTAGGTAGTTTTGGATGGTTTATGGGTTCAATGGTCTTTAAATGGCTCTTAAGGGCTATGGAGGCTTATTTCTGGACTGGTTCTTGTGCCAAAAAGGCTTGTCATTAGCCTTTTAATTTTTTATGTAGTTTTAAAATAATAAAACAATCATACACAATACTTATACCCACTTTCTGGAAGGTTTGCTTCCATGTGTATGTTTTTAATGTGTACCTGGAAGGCTTGTTTCCATGTTATCTACTACCATACTGTGTATAATTGGCATAGCACCACTGTATAAGATCCCTGGATAAGATAAGAGCCCTGGACCCATGGTACAATTAATCCACTGCTGATGCAGACACTGCTATATGGTAAGTTTTGGCAGGTTCAGTGAAAGCCTCATGGTATATTGCTAGTTAGTGATTACACAAAGACATAATTGTACACTTAAAGTGGACGTAAACCCACTCTCATCCTTTCTAAACGACTGCAATATTGGTTATCTAGAAGGATATACATGCCTCCTGCGTGTATACTTATCTGTCAAATGTCTCCCCTCTGTCTGCTATGAGACCTGAAAAACTGCAGATTGTGTGGGTGGGAATGTTTTCCAGGGCTCAGTGGGTGGAGTTGTGATGTCAGTAGACTCCCCGCCCACCTCTACACTCTTATCAACATGCATTTTCTCCTGTGTATTCCTTACACTGAACTTCTGCTATGATCACTAACATCCAGTCAAAACCCAGAAAAGCACCCACATGACTTCAGCATGCCAAATCATGCTGAGGTGTGGAACAGCCAATCCTTGCAGAGCTGCTGAAGAAAGGAGTGGGGGTGGGAATTAAAAAAAAAATGCATGTCTTAGGCTAGTGCACGAGATATGTAAATCACCTGTCAATGACAGCAAGGGGGTAGAACGGACAAAGTTTTCACAGTTTGTCTGTTTTATTTCACTGAAAAAAGATATGAGGATTGCTCAGAGCTGGATTAACTCTCTGTGGCAAGACTGGGCACAGCTGATCTGAAATCCCATACTTTATATTGTGCCAGACAAAAAAAAATAAAACATTTCGGGTTTACATCCACTTGCTTATATGAACTGTATATAAACATATAGTTTATATACACATAGTTTATTGCTGGCAATATCCATATTAGAGAGAGTCCTAATGGATCTGGTGGCCAAACTGGTGTTCCTAATGGGGCCACAGACCGCAATAAAAAAATTATTTTGGAGATTAGACTATATAGTTATATACTTTTGTTTTCAAACGTGTGTTTCTTTACATGTAAAATCGAGAAAACTTTAACTGTATATCCTGACGATCTTGAATTACATAAGTAGCAATGCAGCATCAACCTAGTCCAATCAGGGAGATCGATAATCACGAAGCGATGATCCCTAAATCAATGCTAATATCGCCCACCGACAAGCCTCATTGGAAAAGAATACTTCAAAATAAATGTGATAATACATTTGGCTTAGTAGAAAACTTCCCATCTCTAATGAATTCACAGAGATAATTAAAAATGCAGTATTAACAAATCTGGAAACAATCCAGAAATTGTCCATCTTAGGTGCTAGGTTACCAAAAAGCATCCAACCACAAAGTTGCTCTATATTAGAGCTGAGGGATGTAAGTCTGTACAGCCACAACTATGTGCTGATATAGCTGGTGGCTGGTAAGTATAGTCCCACAAGGATAGATGACCAAAAAGAAGGATGATGTGAACATATAAATTGTTTACTGGTCAATTAATAGTCTTAAAAAACTATCACATAGTTGTGGCTGTACGGAACTACATCCCTCATCGCTAATATTGAGGAACTTGGATGTACTATTTATGTTTAGCAAGGGAAAGACACATTGGAAGGAGATGCTGGTGCTGCTCACCCTGATAAGAAAAAGGAAATCGGAAGTTTCCCCCATGGGGGTTTTTAGGCAGCTAGGTGTAGGTAATGATAAAAGTAAACGTTTGGTAAAAAGTAGAACATTTTTTCTCTTTATTGAAAAAATGAGTTGTTACATGAGTGTTAGGATGTGAGCTTGAACAGGAATATATTCATGCCAAATACATAAAATAGCAAACATAAGGGTCATATACAGCATATGATAATGACTGTTACAAGACATTTACTGACGCATTTCGACCCATAGTATTTAGGGTCTCTTCAGAGGATGAGTTTGCAATGTATTTGGAGATGCCTCTCAGTCATGGAGTCCCCACATAGCTATCAGACCATTCTGTGCGCCTCTATGTCACAACGAAATACCAAGAGGGGGATGAGGGTCCACTCAATGCGGCTTTCAAGGACTCACACATGAAAGGTTGTCCCCCACCGCAGCGTTCCAGAGGGGGAGAGGCCAGGACCTACGGCAGTTACCAGAGCGTTAGCTCATGGAGAACCCATATATAAGTTAAAAGTTTTATTATATTGTCTATGTTTGACATTGACTGTTGGACAGTCAGAAAATATTATTTAATATTGACATGATCCATCAAGAGTTTTAAGTAGTTTTGAATTTAAGTAGTTAGATGTATAGAGGGAAAAGTGTAAATGATATTAAATTGTTAGTGATATGCAAATAAGGGGGGAGGTGATGGTAAGGTCAAAGGTTTAATCAATGATGTGAATAGGCCAAAATTGGCCTCATCTGTGTACTCTAGAAATGATGTGGTGAGTGATGTCGTGTAAAGTGTGAAAGAAAAATAAAAGGTGAAAAAAGGGGGTGTAAAAAGTGGTTGGAAGTGGTGTTAAAGGGGTTGTGTAAGAACTAAATGGTTGAGAAAGGGGGATGAATTGGTGTGAATGTGGTGTGCGGATGGGGTAACAGACGTGGTCATGAAAGGAATAATGAACAGTGAAAAATGTATATAAAAAAAGATTATCATAGGGGGTATGGGACTAATAAAGCTGATAATGAAAAGTAAATGAATGTAGAGGATTGAGAGCTACTACAATCTGATATATTGTCTAGAGAATTAATGATGGATAGTTGCAACTTACTCTTAAGGTTCAAGAGGAGACGTCTGACCGTCCAAGAAGAGTGTGAGGGGATCACCTTTTGATCGACCCTCATCACCGGAATTAAATAATATCCTTAATTACAGGGATATTGGAAGATGGGTAACAGGTGCTGCAGGTTCCGCCCCCCACCCCTGGCGTGCAGAGGGGGGCAGTGGCCGCCGATGGCGTGCCTCGTGTGGCTCCCCCAGCGTCCCTGAAGGCATAGCCCTGGCCGCTGTCATCACCTCCGTCATAAACTACGTGACGGCATGCTGTCATACGTGCGCGCAGAGGGGCCCGTCCGTGCGCACGATGACGCCAGGACGTCCGGAGGTGATCAGGGACGCCGCCGGCAGGGTGATCACTCCCAACTGTGGCCGAGACCAGCTCAGCCACCTAGTGGGACGAAATAGGAGCGCAGTTGTAAAAGCTCCTTACCCTGCAGGGAAGACGCATTTAATAGTAGGACCCCCGACCCAAGGCAACGTGCAACCATGAGGGCGTCACAGGGATCCAATGGTCCGAAATGCCAGTGGGGAAGTGGTAGACAAGAGGAATATAAAAACGGGCTCACTGGACACTAAAAATGAATAGAAAACCAAAACTAGTAATCTTTAGTCGTATAGCATGGGTATATGAGCCTGTACAGAGTGAATTCTAGTGGTGTATTTCAAAGTGAATAGTTGCTCAATTCACCCCATAGTGGCCATATTGTTTGATCACTAGGGTTTTTTTTTGGAAAAATGGTACTTCACCAAATGCAAAAAGCAAAAGGAAAGTACAAGCATTTGGACAAAAGGTAAAGGATAATGTGGGGTCCCTAGTGTTCCTCTTTGCACATAGTGGGAGTAGGGTCTTTAGTCCAATCTCCACCATGGTCGAGGATATGAGCTTGATCAAGTATGGCAAGAGATACATATTTTAAAGAAGAGCATAACTAATTTAGCGAGCTCTAAGGAAGGAAGGAACATAACTAGAGTGTATTCCCGCATTGGAGGTCTACTAGGTATCCTAATATACAATTTGGCACATGTGCTATCCTATAAGAGAAAAAAAGCAAATAATGATGTAATATGATATGATATTCACAGTTTGTAGAAAGGAATATACACAGAGGAACGCACAGTGCACGGCTCATATCGTAGCTCTCATGTGTCAAAGGGGGAAGGGGTGTTTAGCCACCCAAAATTGTATAGCAAGGGAAAGACACATTGGAAGGAGATGCTGGTGCTGCTCACCCTGATAAGAAAAAGGAAATCGGAAGTTTCCCCCATGGGGGTTTTTAGGCAGCTAGGTGTAGGTAATGATAAAAGTAAACGTTTGGTAAAAAGTAAAACATTTTTTCTCTTTATTGAATAAATGAGTTGTTACATGAGTGTTAGGATGTGAGCTCGAACAGAAATATATTCATGCCAAATACATAAAATAGCAAACATAAGGGTCATATACAGCATATGATAATGACTGTTACAAGACATTTACTGACGCGTTTCGACCCATAGTATTTGGGGTCTCTTCAGAGGATGAGTTTGCAATGTATTTGGAGATGCCTCTCAGTTATGGAGTGGGGGACATAGCTATCAGACCCTTTTGTGCGCCTCCATGTCACAACGAAATACCAAGAGGGGGATGAGGGTCCACTCAATGCGGCTTTCAAGGACTCACACGTGAAAGGTTGTCCCCCACCGCAGCGTTCCAGAGGGGGAGAGGCCAGGACCTACGGCATTTACCAGAGCGTTAGCTCATGGAGAACCCATATATAAGTTAAAAGTTTTATTATATTGTCTATGTTTGACATTGACTGTTGGACAGTCAGAAAATATTATTTAATATTGACATGATCCATCAAGAGTTTTAAGTAGTTTTGAATTTAAGTAGTTAGATGTATAGAGGGAAAAGTGTAAATGATATTAAATTGTTAGTGATATGCAAATAAGGGGGGAGGTGATGGTAAGGTCAAAGGTTTAATCAATGATGTGAATAGGCCAAAATTGGCCTCATCTGTGTACTCTAGAAATGATGTGGTGAGTGATGTCGTGTAAAGTGTGAAAGAAAAATAAAAGGTGAAAAAAGGGGGTTCAAAAAGTGGTTGGAAGTGGTGTTAAAGGGGTTGTGTAAGAACTAAATGGTTGAGAAAGGGGGATGAATTGGTGTGAATGTGGTGTGCGGATGGGGTAACAGACGTGGTCATGAAAGGAATAATGAACAGTGAAAAATGTATATAAAAAAAGATTATCATAGGGGGTATGGGACTAATAAAGCTGATAATGAAAAGTAAATGAATGTAGAGGATTGAGAGCTACTACAATCTGATATATTGTCTAGAGAATTAATGATGGATAGTTGTAACTTACTCTTAAGGTTCAAGAAGAGACGTCTGACCGTCCAAGAAGAGTGTGAGGGGATCACCTTTTGATCGACCCTCATCACAGGAAATAAATAATATCCTTAATTACAGGGATATTGGAAGATGGGTAACAGGTGCCGCAGGTTCCGCCCCCCACCCCTGGCGTGCAGAGGGGGGCAGTCTTGTAACAGTCATTATCATATGCTGTATATGACCCTTATGTTTGCTATTTTATGTATTTGGCATGAATATATTCCTGTTCGAGCTCACATCCTAACACTCATGTAACAACTCATTTTTTCAATAAAGAGAAAAAATGTTTTACTTTTTACCAAACGTTTACTTTTATCATTACCTACACCTAGCTGCCTAAAAACCCCCATGGGGGAAACTTCCGATTTCCTTTTTCTTATCAGGGTGAGCAGCACCAGCATCTCCTTCCAATGTGTCTTTCCCTTGCTATACAATTTTGGGTGGCTAAACACCCCTTCCCCCTTTGACACATGAGAGCTACGATATGAGCCGTGCACTGTGCGTTCCTCTGTGTATATTCCTTTCTACAAACTGTGAATATCATATCATATTACATCATTATTTGCTTTTTTTCTCTTATAGGATAGCACATGTGCCAAATTGTATATTAGGATACCTAGTAGACCTCCAATGCGGGGAATACACTCTAGTTATGTTCCTTCCTTCCTTAGAGCTCGCTAAATTAGTTATGCTCTTCTTTAAAATATGTATCTCTTGCCATACTTGATCGAGCTCATATCCTCGACCATGGTGGAGATTGGACTAAAGACCCTACTCCCGCTATGTGCAAAGAGGAACACTAGGGACCCCACATTATCCTTTACCTTTTGTCCAAATGCTTGTACTTTCCTTTTGCTTTTTTCATTTGGTGAAGTACCATTTTTCCAAAAAAAAACCCTAGTGATCAAACAATATGGCCACTATGGGGTGAATTGAGCAACTATTCACTTTGAAATACACCACTAGAATTCACTCTGTACAGGCTCATATACCTATGCTATACGACTAAAGAGTACTAGTTTTGGTTTTCTATTCATTTTTAGTGTCCAGTGAGCCCGTTTTTATATTCCTCTTGTCTACCACTTCCCCACTGGCATTTCGGACCATTGGATCCCTGTGTCGCCCTCATGGTTGCACGTTGCCTTGGGTCGGGGGTCCTACTATTAAATGCGTCTTCCCTGCAGGGTAAGGAGCTTTTACAACTGCGCTCCTATTTCGTCCCACTAGGTGGCTGAGCTGGTCTCGGCCACAGTTGGGAGTGATCACCTTGCCGGCGGTGTCCCTGATCACTTCCGGACGTCCTGGCGTCATCGTGCGCACGGACGGGCCCCTCCGCGCGCACGTATGACGGCATGCCGTCACGTAGTTTACGACGGAGGTGATGACAGCGGCCAGGGCTATGCCTTCAGGGACGCTGGGGGAGCCACACGAGGCACGCCATCGGCGGCCACTGCCCCCCTCTGCACGCCAGGGGTGGGGGGCGGAACCTGCGGCACCTGTTACCCATCTTCCAATATCCCTGTAATTAAGGATATTATTTAATTCCGGTGATGAGGGTCGATCAAAAGGTGATCCCCTCACACTCTTCTTGGACGGTCAGACGTCTCCTCTTGAACCTTAAGAGTAAGTTACAACTATCCATCATTAATTCTCTAGACAATATATCAGATTGTAGTAGCTCTCAATCCTCTACATTCATTTACTTTTCATTATCAGCTTTATTAGTCCCATACCCCCTATGATAATCTTTTTTTATATACATTTTTCACTGTTCATTATTCCTTTCATGACCACGTCTGTTACCCCATCCGCACACCACATTCACACCAATTCATCCCCCTTTCTCAACCATTTAGTTCTTACACAACCCCTTTAACACCACTTCCAACCACTTTTTACACCCCCTTTTTCACCTTTTATTTTTCTTTCACACTTTACACGACATCACTCACCACATCATTTCTAGAGTACACAGATGAGGCCAATTTTGGCCTATTCACATCATTGATTAAACCTTTGACCTTACCATCACCTCCCCCCTTATTTGCATATCACTAACAATTTAATTTCATTTACACTTTTCCCTCTATACATCTAACTACTTAAATTCAAAACTACTTAAAACTCTTGATGGATCATGTCAATATTAAATAATATTTTCTGACTTTCCAACAGTCAATGTCAAACATAGACAATATAATAAAACTTTTAACTTATATATGGGTTCTCCATGAGCTAACGCTCTGGTAACTGCCGTAGGTCCTGGCCTCTCCCCTTCTAGATAGCTATGTGGGGGACTCCATGACTGAGAGGCATCTCCAAATACATTGCAAACTCATCCTCTGAAGAGACCCCAAATACTATGGGTCGAAACGCGTCAGTAAATGTCTTGTAACAGTCATTATCACATGCTGTATATCAGGGCTCAAAATTTCAAGTCCTGAGCTACTAGCCAGGCCTTAAGGGTTACTCGCCACCAGTTGCCCCGCCCAACCCCTACCCTGCCCCGCCCCTAAACCCGCCCTTAAATTATCTCATTAAATGACACCTTTAATGTTTTATGCAATTAAGTTATAAAAATATTAACAACTTTAATGTTAATGCAGCCTGTGTCCCCCCCCCCCCCCCCCCCCCATGTGCAGCCTGTGTCCCCCCCCCCCATGTGCAGCCTGTGTCCCCCCCATTTGCAGCCTGTGTCCCCCCCCATTTGCAGCCTGTGTCCCCCCCCATGTGCAGCCTGTGTCCCCCCCCATGTGCAGCCTGTGTCCCCCCCCCCCCATGTGCAGCCTGTGTCCCCCCCCATGTGCAGCCTGTGTCCCCCCCCCCATGTGCAGCCTGTGTCCCCCCCCCATGTGCAGCCTGTGTCCCCCCCCCAAGTGCAGCAGCCTGTGTCCCCCCCCCCCCCATGTGCAGCCTGTGTCCCCCCCCCCCCCCCCCCATGTGCAGCCTGTGTCCCCCCCCCCCCCATGTGCAGCCTGTGTCCCCCCCCCCATGTGCAGCCTGTGTCCCCCCCCCATGTGCAGCCTGTGTCCCCCCCCCATGTGCAGCCTGTGTCCCCCCCCCCATGTGCAGCCTGTGTCCCCCCCCCATGTGCAGCCTGTGTCCCCCCCCCATGTGCAGCCTGTGTCCCCCCCCCCCATGTGCAGCCTGTGTCCCCCATGTGCAGCCTGTGTCCCCCCATGTGCAGCCTGTGTCCCCCCCCCCCATGTGCAGCCTGTGTCCCCCCCATGTGTGCAGCCTGTGTCCCCCCATGTGCAGCAGCCTGTGTCCCCCCCCCATGTGCAGCCTGTGTACTCCCCCCCCATGTGCAGCCTGGTGCCCCCCCCCCCCCATGTGCAGCCTGTGTCCCCCCCCCATGTGCAGCATGTGTGTCCCCCCCCATGTGCAGCCTGTGTGCCCCCCCCCCCCCATGTGCAGCCTGTGTCCCCCCCCCCCCCATGTGCAGCCTGTGCAGCCTGTGTCCCCCCCCCATGTGCAGCCTGTGTCCCCCCCCCCCCCCCCATGTGCAGCCTGTGTCCCCCCCCCCCCCCCATGTGCAGCCTGTGCCCCCCCCCCCATGTGCAGCCTGTGTCCCCCCCCCCATGTGCAGCCTGTGTCCCCCCCCCCCATGTGCAGCCTGTGTCCCCCATGTGCAGCCTGTCCCCCCCCCCCATGTGCAGCCTGTGTCCCCCCCCCCATGTGCAGCCTGTGTCCCCCCCCATGTGCAGCCTGTGTCCCCCCCCCCCCATGTGCAGCCTGTGTCCCCCCCCCATGTGCAGCCTGTGTCCCCCCCCCATGTGCAGCCTGTGTCCCCCCCATGTGCAGCCTGTGTCCCCCCCCATGTGCAGCCTGTGTCCCCCCCATGTCCCCCCCCCATGTGCAGCCTGTGTCCCCCCCCCCATGTGCAGCCTGTGTCCCCCCCCATGTGCAGCCTGTGTCCCCCATGTGCAGCCTGTGTCCCCCATGTGCAGCCTGTGTCCCCCCCCCCATGTGCAGCCTGTGTCCCCCATGCCCATGTGCAGCCTGTGTCCCCCATGTGCAGCCTGTGTCCCCCCCCCTATGTGCAGGCTGTGTCCCCCCCCCCATGTGCAGCCTGTGTCCCCTATGTGCTGCCTACCTGTGGAGAAGAGAGGAGAGCCGCCTCAGGGAGATCACAGCAGGGAACATCACTGCTTTCGTTTCATCATAAGCTGTGTGTTCCCCCGCCGCGCGCCGTCACATAAGCCCCTCCCCTTGTCCGGGGAACTTTGATACATGTCACCCGTCCTAGGATTGGACGGGTGATCTGTCTATCAAAGTCCCGGAAAAGGGGAGGGGCTTATGTGACGGCGCGCGGCGGGGAAACACACAGCTTATGATGAAACGAAAGCAGTGATGTTCCCTGCTGTGATCTCCCAGAGGCGGCTCTCCTCTCTTCTCCTCGCCAGCCCTCAAAAATCACTCGCAAAATGCGAGTGTGCGAGTGTAATTTTTGAGGGCTGCTGTATATGACCCTTATGTTTGCTATTTTATGTATTTGGCTTGAATATATTCCTGTTCGAGCTCACATCCTAACACTCATGTAACAACTCATTTTTTCAATAAAGAGAAAAAATGTTTTACTTTTTACCAAACGTTTACTTTTATCATTACCTACACCTAGCTGCCTAAAAACCCCCATGGGGGAAACTTCCGATTTCCTTTTTCTTATCAGGGTGAGCAGCACCAGCATCTCCTTCCAATGTGTCTTTCCCTTGCTATACAATTTTGGGTGGCTAAACACCCCTTCCCCCTTTGACACATGACAGCTACGATATGAGCCGTGCACTGTGCGTTCCTCTGTGTATATTCCTTTCTACAAACTGTGAATATCATATCATATTACATCATTATTTGCTTTTTTTCTCTTATAGGATAGCATATGTGCCAAATTGTATATTAGGATACCCAGTAGACCTCCAATGCGTTGAATACACTCTAGTTATGTTCCTTCCTTCCTTAGAGCTCGCTAAATGAGTTATGCTCTTCTTTGAAATATGTATCTCTTGCCATACTTGACCGAGCTCATATCCTCGACCATGGTGGAGATTGGACTAAAGACCCTACTCCCACTATGTGCAAAGAGGAACACTAGGGACCCCACATTATCCATTACCTTTTGTCCAAATGCTTGTACTTCCCTTTTGCTTTTTGCATTTGGGAAGTACCATCTTCCCAAAAAAAACCCCTAGTGATCAAACAATATGGCCACTATGGGGTGAATTGAGCAACTATTCACTTTGAAATACACCACTAGAATTCACTCTGTACAGGCTCATATACCCATGTTATACGACTAAAGAGTACTAGTTTGGGTTTTCTATTCAATTTTAGTGTCCAGTGAGTCCGTCTTTATATTCCTCTTGTCTACCACTTCCCCACTGGCATTTCGGACCATTGGATTCCTGTGACGCCCTCATGGTTGCACGTTGCCTTGGGTCGGGGGTCCTACTATTAAATGCGTCTTCCCGGCAGGGTAAGGAGCTTTTACAACTGCGCTCCTATTTCGTCCCACTAGGTGGCTGAGCTGGTCTCGGCCACAGTTGGGAGTGATCACCCTGCCGGCGGCGTCCCTGATCACCTCCGGACGTCCTGGCGTCATCGTGCGCACGGACGGGCCCCTCCGCGCGCACGTATGACGGCATGCCGTCACGTAGTTTACGACGGAGGTGATGACAGTGGCCAGGGCTATGCCTTCAGGGACGCTGGGGGAGCCACACGAGGCACGCCATCGGCGGCCACTGCCCCCCTCTGCACGCCAGGGGTGGGGGGCGGAACCTGCGGCACCTGTTACCCATCTTCCAATATCCCTGTAATTAAGGATATTATTTACTTCCGGTGATGAGGGTCGATCAAAAGGTGATCCCCTCACACTCTTCTTGGACGGTCAGACGTCTCCTCTTGAACCTTAAGAGTAAGTTACAACTATCCATCATTAATTCTCTAGACAATATATCAGATTGTAGTAGCTCTCAATCCTCTACATTCATTTACTTTTCATTATCAACTCTATTAGTCCCATACCCCCTATGATAATCTTTTTTTTATACATTTTTCACTGTTCATTATTCCTTTAATGACCACGTCTGTTACTCCATCCGCACACCACATTCACACTAATTCATCCCCCTTTCTCAACCATTTAGTTCTTACACAACCCCTTCAACACTATTTCCAACCACTTTTTACACCCCCTTTCTTCACCCTTTATTTTTCTTTCACACTTTACACGACATCACTCACCACATCATTTCTAGAGTACACAGATGAGGCCAATTTTGGCCTATTCACATCATTGATTAAACCTTTGACCTTACCATCACCTCCCCCTCTTTTGCATATCACTAACCATTCAATATTATTTACACTCTTCCCTCTATACATCTAACTACTTCAATTCATAACTACTTAAAACTCATGATGGATCATGTCAATATCTAATAATATTTTCTGACTGTCCAACAGTCAATGTCAAACATAGACAATATAATAAAACTTTTAACTTATATATGGGTTCTCCATGAGCTAACGCTCTGGTAACTGCCGTAGGTCCTGGCCTCTCCCCCTCTGGAATGCTGCGGTGGGGGACAACCTTTCACGTGTGAGTCCTTGAAAGCTGCATTGAGTGGACCCTCATCCCCCTCTTGGTATTTCGTTGTGACATGGAGGCGCACAGAATGGTCTGATAGCTATGTGGGGGACTCCATGACTGAGAGGCATCTCCAAATACACTGGTAACTATGCACTATAAGTTACTAAACATCTGTTTTACATATCTTATATCTTGTTTTTTAACTAATTTGAGATATACATACTATTACAAATTTTTCTTTTCTAGCAAACTCATCCTCTGAAGAGACCCCAAATACTATGGGTTGAAACGCGTCAGGACATGTCTTGTAACAGTCATTATCATATGCTGTATATGACCCTTATGTTTGCTATTTTATGTATTTGGCATGAATATATTCCTGTTCGAGCTCACATCCTAACACTCATGTAACAACTCATTTTTTCAATAAAGAGAAAAAAAAATTTCCTTTTTACCAAACGTTTACTTTTATCATTACCTACACCTAGCTGCCTAAAAACCCCCATGGGGGAAACTTCTGATTTCCTTTTTCTTATCAGGGTGAGCAGCACCAGCATCTCCTTCCAATGTGTCTTTCCCTAGCTATACAATTTTGGGTGGCTAAACACCCCTTCCCCCTTTGACACATGAGAGCTACGATATGAGCCGTGCACTGTGCGTTCCTCTGTGTATATTCTTCTGTACAAACTGTGAATATCATATTATACTACATCATTATTTGCTTGTTTTCTCTTATAGGATAGCATATGTGCCAAATTGTATATTAGGATACCCAGTAGACCTCCAATGCGTTGAATACACTCTAGTTATGTTCCTTCCTTCCTTAGAGCTCGCTAAATGAGTTATGCTCTTCTTTAAAATATGTATCTCTTGCCATACTTGACCGAGCTCATATCCTCGACCATGGTGGAGATTGGACTAAAGACCCTACTCCCACTATGTGCAAAGAGGAACACTAGGGACCCCACATTATCCATTACCTTTTGTCCAAATGCTTGTACTTTCCTTTTGCTTTTGCTTTTTGCATTTGGGAAGTACCATCTTCCCAAAAAACCCCCCTAGTGATCAAACAATATGGCCACTATGGGGTGAATTGAGCAACTATTCACTTTGAAATACACCACTAGAATTCACTCTGTACAGGCTCATATACCCATGTTATACGACTAAAGAGTACTAGTTTGGGTTTTCTATTCAATTTTAGTGTCCAGTGAGTCCGTCTTTATATTCCTCTTGTCTACCACTTCCCCACTGGCATTTCGGACCATTGGATTCCTGTGACGCCCTCATGGTTGCACGTTGCCTTGGGTCGGGGGTCCTACTATTAAATGCGTCTTCCCGGCAGGGTAAGGAGCTTTTACAACTGCGCTCCTATTTCGTCCCACTAGGTGGCTGAGCTGGTCTCGGCCACAGGTGGGAGTGATCACCCTGCCGGCGGCGTCCCTGATCACCTCCGGACGTCCTGACGTCATTGTGCGCGCGGACGGGCCCCTCCGCGCGCACGTATGACGTCATGCCGTCACGTAGTTTACGACGGAGGTGATGACAGTGGCCAGGGCTATGCCTTCAGGGACGCTGGGGGAGCCACACGAGGCACGCCATCGGCGGCCACTGCCCCCCTCTGCACGCCAGGGGTGGGGGGCGGAACCTGCGGCACCTGTTACCCATTTTCCAATATCCCTGTAATTAAGGATATTATTTACTTCCGGTGATGAGGGTCGATCAAAAGGTGATCCCCTCACACTCTTCTTGGACGGTCAGACGTCTCCTCTTGAACCTTAAGAGTAAGTTACAACTATCCATCATTAATTCTCTAGACAATATATCAGATTGTAGTAGCTCTCAATCCTCTACATTCATTTACTTTTCATTATCACTTTATTAGTCCCATACCCCCTATGATAATCTTTTTTTTATACATTTTTCACTGTTCATTATTCCTTTAATGACCACGTCTGTTACTCCATCCGCACACCACATTCACACTAATTCATCTCCCTTTCTCAACCATTTAGTTCTTACACAACCCCTTCAACACTATTTCCAACCACTTTTTACACCCCCTTTCTTCACCTTTTTTATTTTTCTTTCACACTTTACACGACATCACTCACCACATCATTTATTGAGTACACAGATGAGGCCAATTTTGGCCTATTCACATCATTGATTAAACCTTTGACCTTACCATCACCTCCCCCTCTTTTGCATATCACTAACCATTCAATATTATTTACACTCTTCCCTCTATACATCTAACTACTTAAATTCATAACTACTTAAAACTCATGATGGATCATGTCAATATCTAATAATATTTTCTGACTGTCCAACAGTCAATGTCAAACATAGACAATATAATAAAACTTTTAACTTATATATGGGTTCTCCATGAGCTAACGCTCTGGTAACTGCCGTAGGTCCTGGCCTCTCCCCCTCTGGAATGCTGCGGTGGGGGACAACCTTTCACGTGTGACTCCTTGTAAGCCCTATTGAGTGGACCCTCATCCCCCTCTTGGTATTTCGTTGTGACATGGAGGCGCACAGAATGGTCTGATAGCTATGCGGGGGACTCCATGACTGAGAGGCATCTCCAAATACACTGGTAACTATGCACTATAAGTTACTAAACATCTGTTTTACATATCTTATATCTTGTTTTTTAACTAATTTGAGATATACATACTATTACAAATTTTTCTTTTCTAGCAAACTCATCCTCTGAAGAGACCCCAAATACTATGGGTCGAAACGCGTCAGGAAAATGTCATGCAACAGTCATTGTCTTGTAACAGTCATTATCATATGCTGTATATGACCCTTATGTTTGCTATTTTATGTATTTGGCATGAATATATTCCTGTTCGAGCTCACATCCTAACACTCATGTAACAACTCATTTTTTCAATAAAGAGAAAAAAAAATTTCCTTTTTACCAAACGTTTACTTTTATCATTACCTACACCTAGCTGCCTAAAAACCCCCATGGGGGAAACTTCTGATTTCCTTTTTCTTATCAGGGTGAGCAGCACCAGCATCTCCTTCCAATGTGTCTTTCCCTAGCTATACAATTTTGGGTGGCTAAACACCCCTTCCCCCTTTGACACACGAGAGCTACGATATGAGCCGTGCACTGTGCGTTCCTCTGTGTATATTCTTCTGTACAAACTGTGAATATCATATTATACTACATCATTATTTGCTTGTTTTCTCTTATAGGATAGCATATGTGCCAAATTGTATATTAGGATACCCAGTAGACCTCCAATGCGTTGAATACACTCTAGTTATGTTCCTTCCTTCCTTAGAGCTCGCTAAATGAGTTATGCTCTTCTTTAAAATATGTATCTCTTGCCATACTTGACCGAGCTCATATCCTCGACCATGGTGGAGATTGGACTAAAGACCCTACTCCCACTATGTGCAAAGAGGAACACTAGGGACCCCACATTATCCATTACCTTTTGTCCAAATGCTTGTACTTCCCTTTTGCTTTTTGCTTTTTGCATTTGGGAAGTACCATCTTCCCAAAAAACCCCCCTAGTGATCAAACAATATGGCCACTATGGGGTGAATTGAGCAACTATTCACTTTGAAATACACCACTAGAATTCACTCTGTACAGGCTCATATACCCATGTTATACGACTAAAGAGTACTAGTTTGGGTTTTCTATTCAATTTTAGTGTCCAGTGAGTCCGTCTTTATATTCCTCTTGTCTACCACTTCCCCACTGGCATTTCGGACCATTGGATTCCTGTGACGCCCTCATGGTTGCACGTTGCCTTGGGTCGGGGGTCCTACTATTAAATGCGTCTTCCCGGCAGGGTAAGGAGCTTTTACAACTGCGCTCCTATTTCGTCCCACTAGGTGGCTGAGCTGGTCTCGGCCACAGTTGGGAGTGATCACCCTGCCGGCGGCGTCCCTGATCACCTCCGGACGTCCTGACGTCATTGTGCGCGCGGACGGGCCCCTCCGCGCGCACGTATGACGTCATGCCGTCACGTAGTTTACGACGGAGGTGATGACAGTGGCCAGGGCTATGCCTTCAGGGACGCTGGGGGAGCCACACGAGGCACGCCATCGGCGGCCACTGCCCCCCTCTGCACGCCAGGGGTGGGGGGCGGAACCTGCGGCACCTGTTACCCATTTTCCAATATCCCTGTAATTAAGGATATTATTTACTTCCGGTGATGAGGGTCGATCAAAAGGTGATCCCCTCACACTCTTCTTGGACGGTCAGACGTCTCCTCTTGAACCTTAAGAGTAAGTTACAACTATCCATCATTAATTCTCTAGACAATATATCAGATTGTAGTAGCTCTCAATCCTCTACATTCATTTACTTTTCATTATCAACTCTATTAGTCCCATACCCCCTATGATAATCTTTTTTTTATACATTTTTCACTGTTCATTATTCCTTTAATGACCACGTCTGTTACTCCATCCGCACACCACATTCACACTAATTCATCCCCCTTTCTCAACCATTTAGTTCTTACACAACCCCTTTAACACTACTTCCAACCACTTTTTACACCCCCTTTTTTCACCTTTTATTTTTCTTTCACACTTTACACGACATCACTCACCACATCATTTCTAGAGTACACAGATGAGGCCAATTTTGGCCTATTCACATCATTGATTAAACCTTTGACCTTACCATCACCTCCCCCTCTTTTGCATATCACCAACAATTCAATATCATTTACACTCTTCCCTCTATACATCTAACTACTTAAATTCAAAACTACTTAAAACTCATGATGGATCATGTCAATATTTAATAATATTTTCTGACTGTCCAACAGTCAATGTCAAACATAGACAATATAATAAAACTTTTAACTTATATATGGGTTCTCCATGAGCTAACGCTCTGGTAACTGCCGTAGGTCCTGGCCTCTCCCCCCTCTGGAACGCTGTGGTGGGGGACAACCTTTCATGTGTGACTCCTTGAAAGCCGCATTGAGTGGACCCTCATCCCCCTCTTGGTATTTCGTTGTGACATGGAGGCGCACAGAACGGTCTGATAGCTATGTGGGGGACTCCATGACTGAGAGGCATCTCCAAATACATTGCAAACTCATCCTCTGAATAGACCCCAAATACTATGGGTCGAAACGCGTCAGTAAATGTCTTGTAACAGTCATTATCATATGCTGTATATGACCCTTATGTTTGCTATTTTATGTATTTGGCATGAATATATTCCTGTTCGAGCTCACATCCTAACACTCATGTAACAACTCATTTTCAATAAAGAGAAAAAATGTTTTACTTTTTTCCAAACGTTTACTTTTATCATTACCTACACCTAGCTGCCTAAAAACCCCCATGGGGGAAACTTCTGATTTCCTTGTACTATTTATGTTTGGGCACTCTTTGATGCTCATGTTTTACCTTTTAGCTGCAAGGGGTTTCAGTTTTATTCCACTAATCAGCTGTTTTTATACTGAAATTAACCACTTCAGCACCAGAAAGCATTTACCCCGTTCTGACCAGATCATTTTTTGTACGGCACTGCGTCGCTTTAACTGACAATTACCCGGTCGTGCAACGTTGCACCCAAACAAAATTGACGTCCTTTTTTCCCCACAAATAGAGATTTCTTTTGATGGTATTTGATCACCTATATGTTTTTTTTTTTTTTGCACTATAAACAGAAAAAGAGCTAAAATTTTGAAAAAAGGAATATTTTTTACTTTTTGCTATAATAAATATCCCCAAAAAATATATACGAAAACAAATTTTTTCCTCAGTTTAGGTCAATATGTATTCTACATATTTTTGGTAAAATTGCTATAAGCATATATTGATTGCTTTGCACAAAAGTTATTGCATCTACAAAATAGGGTATAGATTTATGGCATTTTTTTAATAATTTTTTTTTTTATTAGTAATGCCGGCAATCTGCAATTTTTATCGTGACTGCGACATTATGTCGGACACATCGGACACTTTTGACACTATTTTGGGACCAATGACATTTATACAGTGATCAGTGCTATAAAATGCACTGATTACTGTGTAAATGACACGGGCAGGGAAGGGGTTAAACACTAGGGGGCGATCAAGGGGTTAAATGTGTTCCCTCACTGTTCTAACTGTAGGGGGGGATGGGCTCAATAGAACATGACAGAGATCACTGCTCCCGATGACAGGGAGCAGTAGATCCCTGTCATGTTGCTAGGCAGAACAGGGAAATGCCTTGTTTACCCCCACACGGCACGCGGCTTACAGTTCCAAGTGTGTTCCAGTTCCAAAAAAAAAACGTGGAACATGCTGCATTTTCCCTGCACTTGACTGTACTGGAACGCTGTTAAACGCAACAAAAACACACATGTCCTTATTTAAGGTTAAGAAAAAAAAAGGGGGGGAATGTACGAGACTGCATCAAAAAAGCATGAGAATGCATCAAAAACGCACTGGAACGCGTCAAAAACTTGCATGCAGAATAGCATCTGAAATGCATCCGTACTATGGTGTGAACTGGCCCTCAAAAATGAACTTTTCTTTGTACCAAATTGACCAACTATCTCAAGCATCTTCCATCCTTTGCCGTCCATTTTCAAATAATTAGTAAGGAGCTGCTAATTTCAAGTACTGCTAGAACTTTTTTTTCTAGTGTCAGTGCACATATCTGTGTATGTAGTGGTCAACAAATTGTGTTCAACATAAGGAGGTCCACTTAACTAAAGTGTGCGAAATCTGGTCCTTTCTTCCTCTGTAAATCTATTTCTAAAATACATGAAGCAGCACCATAATTTTCTTTGGCATAAAAAATCATCTTTTCAAAGGGTGAATTTGATTTAAAGCAGAATTACCTTAACTATTCTGAACATTTCAACTATGTAGATGGGGAGAGTACCCCCCCCCCCCCCAAAAAAACGACTTTTCACCCCTAATCACTGTGACAATATTTACAATGGTTGGAATCAAAGTCCAGTTCAATAAACCGGGCAGGAAAAAAGTCAAAATAATTGACTGTTTAAAATTGCAGATTGATCTAAACGATTATAAAAAAAATACACACCGAAACTTCCAATTATTTCTGGGAATTTTGCCTAAAATGCTTTTAAGGCTAAAATCAGTGCGCAAAAGGTTTTTGTCAATGTGTTCTCTTTTATCTACAACTCTGTTGTGCCTGAACATATTTGGGCTTCCTACCAAGATCTGAGCTGTACAAGCCCACTGACCAGTTCAGCGGAAAGATTATAGACTCAGTAAACAAAGTTTAATCCTGAATGGCTATCGGTAGCATACTTAGCCTGCTGTAGGCCACAATGGAAAATCCACAACATATTCACCTGCCCTGTAGTGTGCATTTGAAGCCCAATTTGTGCTTCCTAAGGCCCAACTCTAGTGTGTTGAACCAAATGAAGCTGATATGTTCTTCTGGGTGTACAACTTGGAGGGCAAATTGAATGTTTTGCTGACCTCAATGCATAAAATGGGTTCAACCTTAAAAGTATTGGAATCTCATTACCATGGTAAAGCTTATATAAGAATGTCGTAATAATAATATATTTGCACTGAAAGCAGCATCTCTGTGCAAGGATCAGCTTTTTATATACAAACCATGTTTAAATGGTCTGAACATAACATATTAATGTGTTAATTGAATTTTATGAGAAAATGTACAATATAATTCTACTGAGCAAAAATGTGTGGCCAAAAGCCACCAACTACATATAAGGCTTTAGCTTTCCTGGCAAATGATTTTTATTTATATCCTTAGTCTTGAGATATACACAACCCCAGTAGAAGATTAATTGACTTTTCTCTACTGAAGGTATACAACACCCAATTCCAAAAAAGTTGGGACACTGTGTAAAATCTGCATAAAAACAGATTTGATTTGAATTTCGATTCATCTGACCACAGAACAGTTTTCCACTTTGCAACAGACCATTTTAAATGAGCTTTGGCCAAGAGAGGATGGTGGCGTTTCTCGATCATGTTCAGATTGGATTTTTGGATGGCATGGCAAACTTGTGTTCATAGACAGTGATATTTGGAAGTATTCCTGAGCCCATGCAGTGATGTCCATCACAGAATCATACCTGTTTTTATTGCCATCTGAGGACCCAAAGATCATGGGCATCAAATCTTGTGTTTCTGCCTTGTCCCTTGTGCACAGAGATTTCTAAAGATTCTCAGAATATGTTGATGATATTATGTACTGTAGATGATGATATATTTAAAGGCTTTGCAATTTTACATTGAGGAACATTATTCTGAAATTGTTCAACAATTTTTAGACGCAGCTTTTCACAGATTGGTGAACCTCTATACATCTTCTAAGACACTCCAACTCTCTAAGATGCTCTTTTTATAACCAGTCATGTTACTGACCTGTTGTCAATTAACCTAATTAGTTGCAAAATGTTCTTCCAGATCTTCCTTCTTAGTACCACTTACTTTGCCAGCTTTTTGTTGCCCTGTCCCAGCTTCTTTGAGACCTCAGGGTTCTGGTTCTTAGGCATGGTGGGTGTGGATGCTTGCACAAAAGATGGGCGCCAGTCGCTTTTAGCATGAACTAAAGTGAGTTTATTGCTTACAACAGAAAAATGTGGGAGAGAGGGTTAGGGCACAGGACACCCTAGGACAGTAAGCAGACAGAGCAGCAGACTCCAAAAACAAAATGGCCAAGTAGACAGCAATACAGAACAAGAGCCTTAGGCCTGCACCTAATGTTCTGTACCTACGTAGCAACAGCTGTCTCCTATGGCAACCAAAAACTCACAGGGTTTCTTTGGATGAGTCCCTCTTGAGGATTTCCCAGCCTCTCTACAGTCTCCGGCTCATGGTATGTAATCTCAGAACTTCATCCTTTTCCTCATGCTTTCAGGCAACAAGAGTCTCTCTCTCTCTCTGGCAGAGCCTCTCCCATGCCCCCAGGCAGAAAACAGGCTCTCTCTGCCTCAAACACATGGCCAGGCCTTAGACTCCAGTCCACACCCAACACAGCTGTTCCTTGCACATCCATACCAGACCAAGGTCTGAGTGGAAGGACCCCAATCACCTGACTTCCTTCAAATATATACTTTCTCCCAGCATGCTCAGTGACCTGAAACTCTTACTGATTGGCTGAAAGAGATATGCATGTTCATAACTCAGTCTTGCTGCATCTCATCACATTAATGCCAAAGGCAACAGTACCACCTATTGACAGAAGGGAGGAACCACAACCAGTGAGAAAACCCAAATGACCACAAAGACTACAAATCAGCCAGGTTAGTTACCACCTAGCACAGCTACATTTACCAATAGCCCCTGTTTTTAGACAAGGGTGCTACATGTAGATTTTACACAGCATCAGAACTTTTTTGGAATTGAGGTTATACAATACAGCCTGGTCAACTCCTTGGACAGACTGTTTATCTTAGCAGACTGCTTTCTCCTCCTACCAACATGATCCTTGTCAGCATATTTTCCTGTAGCACAACTGATTGGTTCCCAGTGCTACCCCTTCCCTCTACCAGTCTACTGTGCAGGTAAGTACAAGGAATACCAGCTTATATTCATGTACTTAGACATGTGTGTAAAGGCAGGCTTCCCAATACTTTTGGTATTATAGCGTATGTTAAAGCGAAACTATAGGCAAATAAAAAACAGCTATTCATGCAGGTATGTGTCCACCCCAAAAACGAAACTAATATAAAAGCAACTAATGTAAGTACCAGAGTCTTACCAGGTATCAGCTGCTTTCAATCCCCTGTACAGCAGAGCTCTGACTAGAAGAAATAGAAGTAGTGCCAAAAGTCAACCAGGTATGCTGAAGTGCTCATTTGCTGATAGGAGGAGACAGCAGAGTAGAAGAAGAAGGCTAGGTAGGGGTGACACACTGGATACAAAGGTTTATCTAGTAAGAGAAAGTCACCGATTGTGCATAATGGCTTGGGTTTGGCAGCTCTTTACAAAGCAGGGCACTCTCTCAAGTAAAGAGGCCACCAACTCAAGAAAACCAAGTGAAAAAGAGTGCCAAACAATTCTCATGGGAGTCCTTCAATTATATCAAGAGTAGCAATAGGAGTACAAAGACACCAACACGTTTTGTTGCCGAAAATCTCCCCTCATCAAGGTTAAAACAATGTAGATAGTGTTTCATTTGGCTGCAGACATAGGTTCAATCCCTTAGGAATAATTTCTCCTCTCAGAGATAAAACTTCTATTCACAAGCTTTGCTCTTGAGTTCAATTAGTCAGTCTTGCTACATTGATACTGCCCTGATTAAGGGAGATTTATTTTCCCCCAAAGCACGCTGACTGCCTTTTGTACTTTGGACTGTTGATATCTATATTATAAAGGGACTCTTGAGACAATCATTTGGTACTTGTATTGCTTTTTTCCACAGAAAGATAAACCCATCAGTTGGCTGCTTTTCCTTTAGGCTGCATTCAAACTATTGCGAATTGGATGTGGATTTTCTCTTCATCCAATTTGCCTAGCAGGAGATTGTGACCAGCTGGTTAACACATTTCCATGGTGGCTCCGGTGCAAAATGCACAGGAGTCCTGTGCGTCTTTTGGTCCATTTTCAGATCTGAATTCAGCCAAAACTCCAGGCTGAAATCGGACCTGAAACGGTGAATGGAGACGCGCCATTTGGTTTGAAGAAGGAGCGACTGGGCATCCTCCGAAACATGTACCCCCCACTCTGACGTCACTTCCGGTTGCCTGGATTCCATGCTGGTCCGGACAGCACAGCCCTCCATCTTGGATTAGAGAGACAGTACTCACCACCGCTGGGCGGCTGGAACTCCCACCTGTAGCTGTCTTACTCCCAGGAGGCCTACCCAGCCGTACCCAGCCGTACTCGGCCGTCCTCAGCCAAACTCAGCCATGCTCAGTCATCCCATCCATACTCAGCCATCCCCATCCACGGCTCATCCATTCCCATTAATGCTCATCCATGCCACATCAGTTCTCATCCATGCCACTAGAGTGCCTCACAAATGTGTAATAGGTAGTCAAATTAGATTTGAAACGTATCCCCCTAGAACACCTAATGGTTCTCCCTGCATGTTGGGCCTCTATGTGGCCAGGCTATGTAAAAGTCTCCTACGTGGTATCACCATACTCAGGAAGAGTAGGAAAATCTATTTTGGTGTGTAATTTTTGGTATGTACATGCTATGTGTTAGAAATATTGTATAAATGGACTTTGTGTAAAAAAAAAATGTGTTTTCATTTTCTTTACACATATTCCAAAAATTTGTAGAAACAAATGACATATTCAAAAGACTCATTATGCCTCATAGATTATATGTTGGGTTGTTTTCTTTCCAAAATGGGGTCATTTTGGGGTGTTTCCTTTGTCCTGGTGCTCCAGGGCCTTCAAAAGTGTAAGAGGTAGTCAAGAAATGATATGTGTAATTTATGCTCCAAAAACGCCTGATGGTGCTCCCTGCATGTTGGGCTTCTGTATGTGACCACGCTGTCTAAAAGTGTCACACATGTGGTATCGCCATACTCAGGAGGAGTAGTAGAATGTGTTTCCTGATGTAAGTTGTACTATGCATATGCTGCTAATATAACAATTTTGTGAAAAAAAAAAAAAGAAAAATAAATCTTGATTTTGCAAAGAATTGTGGGAAAAAATTACAACTTCAAAAAAACTCACCATGCCTCTTTCTAAATACCTTGGAATGTCTACTTTCCAAAAAGGTCATTTGGGGGTATTTGTACTTTCCTGGCTTGTTAGGGTCTCAAGAAGGTGTGATCAGGCATGATCAATTTTCAGAGATTGGCACCATAGCTTGTGGACTCTAAAACTTTCACAAGACCAAATAATATACACCAATTTGGGTTATTTTTAGCAAAGATAGGTAGCAGTATAAATTTTGGCTAAAATGTATGAAGAAAAATTACTAATTTGCAAAATGTTATAATAGATACAACGAAAAGTGCATTTTTTTACAGAATTTTTGGTCTTTTTTCTTTTATAGCGCAAAAAATAAAAAACCCAGTGGTGATTAAATACCACCAAAAGAAAGCTCTATTTGTGTGAAAAGAAGGAAAAAAGTGTCATATGGGTACAGTGTTGCATTGTCATTCAAAATGTGAGAGCACCGAAAGCTGAATATTGGTCTGGTTAGGAAGGGGATTTAAGGAGGAAGTAAAGCCTCCTTAAAAAAAAAAAAAAAAAAAAAAAAAAAACGGCATAAAAAAAAGGCATAATGAGCTAGTATGCATAGCATACTAGCTCACTATGAATAACTTACCTAAGAACGAAGCCACTGAAGCGACCCTCGTCCACGACCTCCTCCGCCGCCATCAATCACGGAGCGACTTCCGGATCTCGCTGCTCCAGCGCTGTCATTCGCTGGAGCGGCGATGACGTCACTCCTGCGCATGCGCACGAGAGCGGCATATCGCCGTGATCTCGGCATGCTCAGTGTGCCTGCGCGCCGCTGTCTACGGTGCATGTGCCGTAGACAGCGATGCCTGTTTTTTTCTAAATATCTCCTAAACATGTAGGTTTAGGAGATATTTATTGGACCTACAGGTAATCCTTAATCTAGGCTTACCTGTAGGTCAAAGTGGTTTGTAAGGGTTTACAACCACTTTAAGTGCCCAGTGGTCAAGTGGTTAAAGTTTCCTTGTTATCCAGAGTGCCCTATTCTCCACACTCCTTATTCTATAAAAAGAATCCCTACACATCTACTACTTAATGGCCTGGTAATCTACAGTATTTTTCATGAAATTGTTTCTTACTGTGTTTTTCTGCCTCCTTGTAATGTTTTCTGTGAGCTCCCGAACCTCTCCTTTTATCCCTCACATGTGTTTGTTTGGAATGGGGAGTACATTTTAGTTGCAGTCATGTAGATTGCCCTATGCACACTACACATCCCATAGTCCATCCCATAGTCCATCTCAGGAGCAAGCAAGAGAGGGTGGCCTACGTTCCTACTTATAGTGGGACCAATGAGAAAGAAGGTAGCCACCTTTGGATATTTGGAGATTTGGAGGAGGCTTGAAGGTCCTTTTTTGAATTAAGAATAAATACTTGATTTTTTCTCTTTTTAAATTAGAGTTTAGTGTTACTTTAACGGCAAAGGAGAAAAATCAGGTCTTAAGGCCAACTGTGCTGCATGGCAGGTCTGTCCAAATAACAGGAATGAATGGACAGAAATAAAAATTCTTCAGCAAGGAAGATGGCTTCCATATATATGCATTTCATCTGTCTTTGCTGGAAGTCTAGTTTTAATCCATGCACCTTTCACTCGGCCTAGTGCTGTTCACTTCTATTACAAACATAACGCTGGACTCCTACTTACACCTGGATGCAGTCAGTCATTGTATTGATTGATAACTTAAATATGTGCGGTCAACGAAACCCAAAGCTTTGAGGAAGCTTGTGGTGTAATTGCTTGGCTAAAACCAAATATACTTTGTAAATACTTGGCTTAAAAAATAATCTAACCGTATTTCAGTAATCCCAAGCACCACAAAAGCCATTTTGTCATTCAAAGCAGTGTTTTTTCTTCTTCTCCTAAACATCTCTGGGCATGAATAACGAGACAAGGAAGAGGTAATTATATCAAACCAGTTTTCCCTGCAAGGATGTTAAAAAATACCTCTCCCAGGAGGACCTATTTCAACAGCCTTTTGCTCCATTTCACCACAGCAAAGTGGATAGCACTTGTGTAAGATATGATCTTGGCATTGCCGAGACACAGTCAAAATGTTTTGGCTTTGGGATAGGTCCTCACATTTTCATCCTGAAAATATCCCCCTCTTGAGCGAGCCTCCGCAAGACATCCATTTTACTAAGCCTTCTATAATCATCTAAGGATTTCTTAATTGTCCCACATGAGTAGGGCAATAACTCATTGTAAAATATCCTGCCAGGACCTAGTAATGATCTCACTTAATTTCCACCACTGTATGACTCAGAAGATTCAATTATGGAAACTATTGCAATATATTTTCCATTTTTTTTATAGGGTATGTAGAAATACAAATTTTTGCTTAGAATACAGGAACTTTAATCAACTAATTAAAGAATTTCACCTTCATGGTTAATAAAAAAACATATTTTTAAGGAATGTTTGTTTTCATATTATCAAGTGAGGTAATAATGTTACAAATTGTGTTTAAAGTTTTATTTATAATGGTTTACGTTTAGTATGACACTATTCTTATAGAATTGTTACATAAGTAATATAAAAGATATTGAAACCTAAGAACAAAAATGTAATGTTTAGCAGCTTAACGGTCCTTAGATGTAGTTCAAGCAGCTTGCATTTGTTTTCATCTTTCAGATTAAAAACATTTTCAGCAAATACATGCTGATCCTATCAGAAATGAAATGTCACTTCCTGTGAGCTGAACTGAAATCGCAAACATTTACCTGTGATATACCTGTGATTATACTGTACCCATATTAATATTGTACCTGTGATAACGCTGCACCTGTGATAATATTTTATTTGTGATTTTACTGCATCCGTGATAATATTGTACCTATGATAATAATTCACATGTGATAATACTGTACCTGTAATACTACTGCAGCTGTGATATTATTGTACTTGTGATTATATTATATCCATAATTATACTGCACATGTGATAATATTGCACCTGTAATAATACTGCACCTATAAAAATACTGCACCTGTCATACTACTATACCTGTGATAATACTGCACCTGTAATAATACTATACCTGTGATAAGACTACACCTATAATACTGTACCTGTGATAAGACTACACCTATAATACTGTACCTGTGATAATGATGCACCTGTAATAATACTGCACCTGTGTCACATGTGATGCTGAGTCTCCATGATTGAAATAACTTTAATCAGTGGCTATTCTCCCAGATAACTGACCTATTTTGAGAAAACATGGAATCCATGGATACCTTTTGGGACCCCCCTCAACTGGTTGGAGGGATCCTTTTTATATATATATATATATATATATATATATATATATATATATAGCGCATAGAGGATGCATGCCTTGTACTTAGTCCTTTGCTGGTATAACTCCTAAGCAATTGTCAGGCCGGCGCCCCCCTCCGCGATGGAAGCGAGGACAGCTCGCCGAGCACTGATATAACATATCAGCGGCGCGGTGAGTGACAGGCAGCGGCAGGTGAGGTGAGAGGAGGGGAAGGGGGAGGGTGTTCGGCGCGCTCCGCGGCTCTCCGCGGCTCTGATCTGTCTCGGCTGTGTCATACACTATATATATATATATATATATATCTATATATATATATAGATAGACAGATAGACATGGGTTTTGTTCTTGCTGTGTTCTTTGGAAAAAAAGTTTCAGTAATCCATACCCCGTTAAGAATCCATGTAAATTATGGCTCACATACCTGACCTCATGATGGGTTACTTATGGCTTTTGTGCTACTGATTGATAACATATTTTCTTTTGTAATTGTATTGTACGCTGAGATGGACCTATGGAAACTATTGTACTGTTTTGTACTTACTTGTTCTTTGAAAATTTCAACAAAATTCAACAACATTTTTTGCAAAGAAATAACTTAAATCCAACAAATTACTTACTTCAGGTTCTAATGCACACTGAGAGAAGCTCTACTCATTCCATTGCACACTGTGCAGGTTTGAATATAAGGCTAGAGTTGTGCTTTCAATATATTTACATACTACTAGTGTAAGTACCTGATTTTGTCTTGAGCTGACCTTGTAATCACCTGAACAGTGACAATCACACAGTGAGAGCAGGGAGCATCATTAGGAGCCTATAATGTTTTCCTGCATGCACATGTGCTGAAAGCAAACATGCTGACAGGAGGAACAAGCTGAGTGAGTAATAGCTCACTGGTGTGCTACTGCTACTTCATTGTCCAATCAGCAAGCTGGGGGTTTCCTACCACAAAATGTGCCGTGCTGCTTTTTTAGGATCTGGCTGTTCTGTCTAGCAGGTTTAGCTGGATCACCAAGCTGGCCGCATAGAATTAATAATCTATTGGCAGCTAAAATAGTTCCTGTATACCATTTGTCTAGGGGAGAGGAGAAACAGTTTTACTTACCTGATTTGATCTGACCCTCCCCTCCCCTCCTCTCCTCTCCCCTCCTCTCCTTTCCCCCAACAGATGACATTCAAGCAGCTAGGATTGGTCTATCTGAGGGGAGGAATGAACGATCGGGTAAGTAACTCTGTTTTTTTTTGTTACCCTAGACCAGTGGTCTGGTCTCCAAACTATGGCCCGGGGGCCGAATCTGGCCCGTGGGGCACTATTTCACTAACTGACACCAATGATGGGGCATCAGTCCCCCCTACAGACCCTATCAATGGGGCACTATTTTTCCATTGATACCAACAATGGAGCACTATTTTTCCATTGATACCAACAATGGGGCACTATTTTTCCATTGATACCAACAATGGAGCACTATTTCTACCATTAAAACCAATGATGGAGCACTGATCCTGGGGCATTTTCTACTCTCACTGGCCACAGTCTGACCCCCTTAATGCCTGAAGGACAGTAAATTGTCTCTTTGCGTAGACATTTTAGAGACCCCCTGCTCTAGACCAGAACAATTAACCCTTGAAGTGCAGGCACCACTGCAAGGATTTTTTTTAAATTGCCTGGAGTTGGGCCTGGAATTATAAAGTGATATTAAGCAACACAGGAAGTGAGAGGAAATCCCTAAAAATTAAGGGAATCTCTTAGGGACCCCCAGGCCACCAGAACTAGTGGAAGATTTCCCCTCTATTACTTTTCTGGGGACAACACAAAATTTGGGATTTTCTTTTACTTTCACTTTCAATGGTAATGTTAAACAAGACAACAAGGCTGAATCTCCCTAGCAGGGACACAAATAGCAGTATAAACTGACAGGTGTTCTAATTCACCTCTCTATCCAAAACGTAAAAAAAAAGTTTTGCCTTTAGTTATACTTTAAGGCTACATTCACATCGGCTTTTAGGGCCGGGGCGAATAGTAGCTGCAGGAATAAGATATTCTTGCTGTGGCTCTCAGCGGCAAAGTGCTGCTGACGGTCTTATTCACTATAATGGCAGATCATTGGCGGCCACAGCTATTTGCAGCTCTCTGTAGAGCCCGTGATTACTTGCAGTAAAAGTGCTTCCAGCAGCAATCACCGCAGCTACAGCCGCGAATACCTGCTGCCACCGGCAACCTATCGTTGTAGTGAACAAGGCCAGTGGCAGCACCTAACCGCTGAGAACCGCAGCAGAAATCTCTGATTCCTGCAGCTACTATTTGCCCTGGCCCTAATAACCAATGTGAATGTAGCCTAATCATGCTGATAAAAGCTTTCTCCTTTAAAAAGTAATTCATCCAGTTTTGTCTACTTTGTATGTTCCGAGTCTCGGTTTCTGTTTGATTTGGATGTGATGACTAATGCTGAGGAGTTTTATGCTGGAGACCGCCAGACTCATTTATCAAATGCAGTTTACTGAGAATCATCAAGAACAAGAAATCTGAAAACTATAATTAACAATAATGTAGACGATGGCCTTTTACTATGCCAATGAGCTCAACATAATTGAAATGTCTCCTTTAAAATTAACAAAAAATTGCCGGCCATGCAGTTTCTTCAGGATTTCCGTTTTAGGTAAGAATGAATCTGTAATATACTGACAGAGCGTGACTTTACCGGATCTTTCCACTCTGTAATACAAGAAGATATATGGAAAGGTCTTTGTCTGCTAGGCAAGATAGCACACTGCTACGTAAAGAGAGCAGGAATCGAAAAATTAATTACATAGTTACATAGTTACATAGTTAGCTAGGCCGAAAAAAGACACAAGTCCATCCAGTTCAACCATAAAAAAAAAGAAATAACAAATAAAAATAAAAAATATCGTACAATACAATAAACCCCATTCTATACCCACAGTTGATCCCGAGGAAGGCAAAAAAAACCCCCAAAAGAGCATGCTCCAATCTGCTACAACAGGGGAAAAAAATCACTTCCTGATCCCCCTAGAGGCAATCAGATTTTCCCTGGATCAACTTTACCTATTAATGTCAGTACCCAGTTATATTATGTACATTTAGGAAAGTATCCAGGCCTTTCTTAAAGCAATCTCTGAGTTAGCCAGAACCACCTCTGGAGGAGTCTATTCCATATTTTCACAGCTCTTAAGCCCCATACACACGGTCGGACAATCCGCGGACCAGGTCGGTCGGATCCTGTCCGTCATACTTTGTCTGATGTTGGTTTTGCGTACACACGGTCAAAGTTGTCGGAAAATCCGATCATTCTGAACGTGGTGACGTTTGTTGCCTACGACGGGACTACGTAGAGGCTAGTAGCCAATAGCTTTGGTCTTGTAATGTGATCTGAGCATGCGTAGCACTTTGTCCGGTCGGACAACCGTACACACGATCGGATTTGGTGTGATCGGACCGTGTTGTCGGCAAATCTTTCCAGCAGGAGATAAGACTTTGTCCGTCGGACAATCCGACGTACACTGTCCGATGGTGCATACACACGGTCTGATTTTTCAACAACATTGTCCGATCGGACAGAATCCATGAAAAAGTCCGACCATGTGTATGGGGCTTTACTGTGAAGAAACCTTTCCGTATTTGGAGATGAAATCTCTTTTCCTCTAGACGTAAAGAGTGCCCCCTTGTCCTCTGTGTTGACCGTAAAGTGAATAACTCAATTTGTACTTTCAGAGCAGAGCATCAACTGAGCGAAGAGTTTGTGCTTCCCAAAATGTACATTTTGGGAACTGGGAACCCCAAAAATGACAACCAGTCATTGGGGATCTAACCAACAGACCTGGATTTGTGGAAGGCAAATATAAGACATAGCCTAAGGCAGCAAAGGTCAGAGAATCCTGCTGACAACAGATGAGTCATAGTTGTTAAGGAGGCGGCAGATGCCGTCTTCTTAACAGCCAGCTATGCACTGTCTGTTAAAGTGGTGGGCCACCCTGAAAAAAAAAACTTTAAAAAAAATGTTAATAAAAATTTTAAATGAAAAAAAAATAAAATTTTTTTTTTTTACTTACCAGAAATGGCTGTTGCTAGGCAGATCGTCCTAATCTGCCTCTTCCTGTTCCGCGGCGCTGTTCTCTCTTCTGCTCCAAGCGCCGTCTTCTAGTGAATAGGGCATGGTGTGTTATGGGAACTGTGTCCCACAACACATCGCGTTCCCCATTCACAAAGCGCCGAGCAACGACTCGCGCATGCGCAGTAGGCCGTGCGACGACTCGCGCATGTGCAGTAGGAAACGGGCAGTGAAGCCGTAGTCTGTGCTGCCCATTTCCATTACTGAGGATGGCGGTGCTGGGACCGGCCGAGGGACATCTCGGCCTCCACGACCGACATCGCGGGCGCCCTGGGAGGGTAAGTGTACTTATTAAAAGTCAGCAGCTACCTTTTTTTTAGCTGCTGACTTTTAAAAAAAAAATTTTTTTTTGCTAAAACACTGCAAAACACTAAGGATGCCGGCAGACCCTGGCATTTAAAATATCAAATGTTTATACTATTAAATGTAGCACCCTCTAGTGTGCTAGAAAGTGTAAATAGTTTTTTTGGTTGTTTGGCCTGACTGAGAGCCAGGCTGGGTTGAATCTGGGTCAGGAAGAGTGGCTCAGGGAGGCTGGATGACTCATAAGGCAGCAATTTTGGTACCTCCTCCTACTTGCTGGAACCTTGGAGAAGCCTCCAGAAGAATGGGAGGGAGGTTAAAAAGAGTTGCCTAGAGTATTGAGGAGCTGGCAGGGGGTAGGTCCCTCTTATATACTCAGGGTCAGGCCAGCAGGTGCAGGTGGAGTTTAGATAGAAGCTTTAGATGGAGAGCTGAGGAGACTGTCGGAGGCGCTTGAGGGTAGTCCCTAGTCTGGGGGGTGACCCTGGGGCTGGGGTGCTGGAGAGATCCTCTCAAGACACAGAGGAATCCTGTCCAAAGGCACGACAGCAAGAGTGAGGCCAGCAGGAGCCAGCGAGCACGTCCAGGAGGTCTCCATTTGATTTTGCATTTTGTTTGGTTGCATCCTATTGGCTATTGGTTCTGCAGGGGAAGATCTTATGAAACATGGGTGGTTCAAGAGCAGAGGCTGCAAAGTTAATTAATATTAGGGATAAGTTTGTGTGGAATGGGGAAGGATAAACGTGTCCTTAATCACTTTAAAACATCAGTATTTATTTGACATATGTATTTTATAATTATTTTGGTATTTTTGAAATATTTATATGTATTTGATGCTAAAAACAACTAGGAAAAATGAATGGCCTGGTTATACTCTCTGGCACCTGAAATGTGTGTAACAGGTTATATTATGTTAATGGTTGACTTTGTTTTGCCTTTGTAAATAATATCGTAAAAAAAGGTTATGAAGGGTCATGTTATGTTAATAATTATAGTTAACCTTACAAGCTGGGTCACGGCGATACAATTCCCTCTGCGTGTCTTAGGACTCGAAAATTCCACTGCCAGGCTGGGAACAGAGAACCTTGCCAACTCTCAGAGCAATACCGAACAGCCTTACCTGTTTTCATACACCGCTTTGCTAATTATATTAAAAGAAAACAGCCAAGTTGGAACAACTAACTTTTTCTTCAAACTCTTTTTTTTATAAACTTTTAATTTCTTTTAGGTTTTCCTCCCTCCCCTCCCATTTACTGTCGACGCCTTTTCTGCTTAGCTTGGCATGAGTGAAGGCATCTTGATACATGACACCTCTTTAAAGTATGATTTGGCAAAGTGGATCAGAAGTAGGCTTGAAGGGCTTCACTTCGGGGACTTTTCTAAAAACACCTGGGTGCCTTTCACGCTGACATGGAACAGGCCTTATTTTTTCAGAGGAATAACATGCCTTTGCCTCTTGCCATTCTGCCTTAAACAGGTGTTTAGAGACGCACACAACATGGCGTGACTATGGCTTCCTGCTGGTTTCTAGAAACACAGAGGTCTGCTCCTGTCTTAGGGCCTTTTGGAGCTTCATGAATACCAGGGATTGAAGTTTCAGTCTACCCCCAAATCATTAGCAGCAATCACCAGCTTTTATCAAATGCAGAAGATGTTAAGCCGGGTATGCGATTCGCCCCTCTCTACAGCACGTCTCGTCCAAGCCTCAGGGTGGATGATGGCTCGGTTACTGTATAAAATAACAAACACGCAGGCCTTAGAAAAACAATCTGTAAGACACTGTGGAACCCACTTTAATGAAGAAAACTTTTAAATTCCGTAAGCTGCCTGTGCCAAATGCATAACGAGGCAGCAAGTGTGAACTGTTAAACCAACAAAATTGTTAACATATAACAAAGCTAGACACAAATGGCTGGGGTTTGAGCTAAGTCTCAGCTCCGAAAACCACTTTACTCGCAGCTGTCAGTTTAGACTAAGGCCGCGCTATCAAGTCTTGCACTAAATCAACTGGCACAAAACTTTTTTTGTAAAAATAAATCGCTCCGTCTTTATTAAAGACAGAAAATAAATTTTCAAGGGCGTGCTGTCAATTTTAATAAATTTGTAATTTTTTTCTCTTTCGCTTTGGCTGTGCCAGTTATATGTTTTTCACAAAAGTGAGTACACCCCTCACATTTTTGTAAATATTTTATTATATCTTTTCATGTGACAACACTGAAGAATTGACACTTTGCTACACTGTAAAGTAGTGAGTGTACAGCTTGTATAACAGTGTAAATTTGCTGTCCCCTCAAAATAACTCAACACACAGCCATTAATGTCTAAACCGCTGGCAACAAAAGTGAGTACACCCCTAAGTGAAAATGTCCAAATTGGGCCCAAAGTGTCAATATTTTGTGTGGCCACCATTATTTTCCAGCACTGCCTTAACACTCTTGGGCATGGAGTTCACCAGAGCTTCACAGGTTGCCACTGGAGTCCTCTTCCACTCCTCCATGATGACATCACAGAGCTGGTGGATGTTAGAGACCTTGCGCTCCTCCACCTTTCCGTTTGAGGTTGCCCCACAGATGCTCAATAGGGTTTAGGTCTGGAGACATGCTTGGCCAGTCCATCACCTTTACCCTCAGCTTCTTTAACAAGTCAGTGGTCATCTTGGAGGTGTGTTTGAGGTTGTTATCATGTTGGAATACAACCCTGTGGCCCAGTCTCCAAAGGGAGGGGATCATGCTCTGCTTCAGTATGTCACAGTACATGTTGGCATTCATGGTTCCCTCTGAACTGTAGCTCCCCAGTGCCAGCAGCACTCACGCAGCCCCAGACCATGACACTCCCACCACCATGCTTGATTGTAGGCAAGACACACTTGTCTTTGTACTCCTTACCTGGTTGCCGCCACACACACTTGACACCATCTGAAACAAATACATTTATCTCTGTCTCATCAGACCACAGGACATGGTTTCAGTAATCCATGTCCTTAGTCTGCTTGTCTTCAGCAAACAGTTTGTGGGCTTTCTTGTGCATCATCTTTAGAAGAGGCTTCCTTCTGGGATGACAGCCATGCAGACCAATTTGATGCATGGCGTATGGTCTGAGCACTGACAGGCTGACCTCCCACCCCTTCAACCTCTGCAGCAATGCTGGCAGCACTCATATGTCTATTTCCCAAAGACAACCTCTAAATATGAGGCTGACCACGTGCACTCAACTTCTTTGGTCGACCATGGCGAGGCCTGTTCTGAGTGGAACCTGTCCTGTTAAACCACTGTATGGTCTTGTCCACCATGCTGCAGCTCAGTTTCAGGGTCTTGGCAATCTTCTTATAGCCTAGGCCATCTTTTTGAGTTCCTCAGAGAGTTCTTTGCCATGAGGTGCCATGTTGAACTTCCAGTGACCAGTATGAGAGAGTGAGAGCGATAACACCAAATTTAACACACCTGCTCCCCATTCACACCTGAGACCTTGTAACACTAATGAGTCACATGACACTGGGAGGGAAAATGGCTAATTGGGCCCAATTTGGACATTTTCACTTAGGGGTGTACTCACTTTTGTCGCCAGCGGTTTAGACATTAATGGCTGAGTGTTGAGTTTTTTTGAGGGGACAGCAAATTTACACTGTTTATACAAGCTGTACACTCACTACTTTACATTGTAGCAAAGTGTAATTTCTTGCAGTGTTGTCACATGAAAAGATATAATAAAATATTTACAAAAATGTGAGGGGTGTACTCACTTTTGTGCTGGACTGTGGAGGGGGCAGGAGCGGCTCGCTGAGAGGATGAGCCAGGTGCTGATCCAGGGTTGTGGGCAGATCTTTATTGTCACAACCTTTCCACAGCCCGGACTGGCTCTGTGACATCAGCTGACCGCAGACTTCAGCCCACTATCTGCTGAAAACGGGTCACAGGAGACCAGAATGATCTGCACTCCTGTGATCCACAGGTGACGTACAGTCAAATAAGCTTTGGCTGTACTTCTCCTTTAATCTGTATAATAAGCTCTTTGTATGGAGTTCAGCTTTAATTAAAGTAGAACTATAGGCAAAAGTTTTTCTTTTTTTGATAGAGCAAGGGAGGGTTATAACCCATGTCAGATTTTTTTGACCATGACCATCTGTACCCCATTGCAGAGATTTCCCTTCACTTCATGTCCCATAGCCAAACAGGAAATGACAGGAAATCCCTGCAAATTAAGGGAATTTCTTGGGGACCTCTAGGTCACAAGAACTAGTATCCCAATTGGAAGATATCCCCTCTATTACTTTTCTGGGGACAGATTTCCAGTACATCCTTCCTGAAGACTGGTACCCAGAACTGGAAAGCATACTCCAGGTGCAGCCGGACCAGAGTCTTGTAGAGTGGGAGAATTATATATTGTATACCCACAGTTGATCCAGAGGAAGGCGAAAAACCCCAGCAGAGCATGATCCAATTTGCTAAAGCAGGGGAAAAAAAATCCCTTCCCGATCCCCCGAGTGGCCATCGGATTTTCCCCGGATCAACTTTACCTATAAATGTTAGTACCCAGTTATATTCTGTACATTTAGGAAAGAATCCAGGCCTTTCTTAAAGCAATCTACCGAGCTGGCCAGAACCAGCTCTGCAGGGAGTCTATTCCACATTTTCACAGCTCTTACTGTGAAGAAACCTTTCCGTATTTGTAGATGAAATCTCTTTTCCTCTAGACATAAAGAGTGCCCCCTTGTCCTCTTTGTTGACTGTAAAGTGAATAACTCAACACCAAGTTCACTATATGGACCCCTTATATATTTGGACATGTTGATCATATTCCCCCTTAATCTCCTCTTATCAAGAGAGAATAAATTTAGTTCCTCTAATCTTTCCTCATAGCTGAACTCCTCCATGCCTCTTATCAGTTTGGTTGCCCTTCTCTGCACTTTCTCCAGTTCCCCAATATCATTTTTGAGAAATGGTGCCCAAACCCGAACTGCATATTCCAGATGAGGTCTTAGTTATAATTTGAACAGGGGCAAAATTATCTCTCTCTCTTTGGAGTCCATACCTCTCTTAACACAAGAGAGGACTTTGCTTGCTTCTGAAACTTTTTGAAATTCCCTGCACCCCTTGTACCCTGCAGATCGCTTCATAAATTTTCCCATAAATTTTGAGAGCTTGAATAAAGAAAACACCAAAGTAAATAATTGTCCATCACAACTGGTAAATGTTGCAGCTCAATGCTGCCCCTTTTATCGTGCTGCCATTGGTCCTGGAAATTTTCCAATGGATACCCGTTTGGTTGACAATGGTGTAAGAGGGAATTTCCCCCTCTCACTTTGGAGAGATTTCCTCCCACTTCCTTCTATGTTTTGAGGACAGGCAGTGAGTGGAGAATCCTACTGCATGGGTCTTACCTCCATGGAGCGTGGGGCTTAAAGTAGAACTAAAAGCAAAACAGTTTTTTAATTTTGGATAGCGTAAGGGAAGGCTATAACCACTGTTTGTTTGTTTTTTGCCATCAGTGTTCCACCTGGGATTTACCTTCACTTCCTGTCCCATAGCCAAAACAGGAGGAAATTCTTGTAAATAAAGGGAATCCATTGCCCCCCCCCCCAGGTCACCAGATCTAGTGTCTCCATTGTAAGATTTCCCCACTATTACTTTTCTGGGCACTTTTCAAAATTTTGGATTTTATTTTACTTTAACTTTCAATGATAACAGTAAACAGGATGAACAGAGGGGTCAAATTTCCCTAAAGGGGGCACAGACAGCAATAAAAACCCAACAGGTGTTCTAATCCCTCTGCACTCTATCAAAAAAAAGTTATAATTTAAAGCATAAAGCTGGATACACACTATACAATTTTCTGCAGATTTATTTCCTTTCGATTTAACAAAACCATATAATGCGGTCAAACCTAAACACTTTCCATTTATATGCAATCAGGAATGGCCTTGCATTTCATAGTTGAAGGTAATTCTAAAGGAAATCAAACAAACAAAAGTTGTATAGTGTGTATCCAGCTTAACTCCAGACAATATTTTCCTTAAAGTGGTTTTTAACCTGGGTCTGAGCAAAGAAAATATATTTCCAGTGTTTACTTATCTCTCGCCAAAGCTCTAAGTATCGTTTCTCTCTGGTGCTTCATTCCTCTGTTATCAGCATGAGTCACTTCTGAGAAGCTTTCCCCACACATGAGATAAATTTATGTGGGGGGGGGGAGCTCAGAACAGAGCTTGTCTATTCACAACACCTTTCTTCTGCTGTGTGGTGGGGGGTGTTCCTTTCCTCCAATCAGCTCTTACACACTGTAACTGCAGTCTCTCCACCCCACCTCTGTGCGCCTGACAGATGAAGACATTTTTTTTTTAACATGAACTGCTCATTTGAAAGGGTGTAGAGAGGGGAAGGCTGCAGATAAACAAGTAAAAGGTGTGTAGGAGGATTTGTTTCATCTCTGTGTATCACCTGAGGCTGTTCACTTCATTGGGTATATGTGAGAATTTACATCCACTTTAAGCTTTGGATAGAGTGGAAAAGAGTTAACATTTCTGTCAGGTTATTATTTCTGTCTGTGACCCATTGACGAGATTTCTTTTTAGTTCCTACCCTTGTTACATGAGAACAAGCAACAAGGGAAATGGGTTTTATTAAGGCAGACAATTAAAAATTATTGTTCACTATAACATTATTTACATTAACTAAATGTATTCTTGTTTTTCTCTATGCTTCTCTGTAGGAGAGATTTTATATCACTGCCTGTCCATACAGGAAGGGAGGGAAAATCTCCCCAATACAGACACAGGTGGTAATACAAACCTAACATTTAGCATCCTGTCTTGTCACCCACAATTAGTATACAAGGACATGGGGCCAATGGTGGAACTGTATAAATCCAACTAAAAGAAATGGCAAATAATCCTTTAACACTTTGTATTAAAGCAGAAATAAACTCAATCAACCGTAACTAGTTTTAATCCTTATGCCGCTACCATTAGTAAATAGATAGGAATCTACATTACTTGTTTTAAATTTGGAGGGGCTTTCTCAACCAAGCACTCCAAAAAATAAATGCAACATAAATCATCTGCCCTTACTCAATAATGAATTTTCAGATTATGGTGCTCAGATGCATTTTAGTTCCGCTTTGAAAAATTAGGAGTTAATTTCTTATATTTGCAAGTCTATGTGCTTCCACCAAGACCACTCCAGCCAAAATAAAACATTTTGGCTGGTGCTGGGCATAAGAAGTGAAATTGGGGAACTTAAACCCATAGTGAAAAGGTGAATCCAAGGTTAAAGGTTCAGGAATTTGATAGGGCAGGTCGTGTCGGACTTTAGGTGACCTTTCACCTTCTGACATTAATGAAAGTGAGAAAAAATATACATATTACATCATCACTCTCTGCAGTCTTCGGAGCCCGAGAGTACCTTGTTGCTGGACAGCCAATGGTCTTTCTATGTGGACACCCAAAAAGGAACTCATGGACTTCAGCAAGTAAAAGGGATTTACTTGCTGAAATCTAAAAAGCAAGGGGGGGGGGGTTGGAAGGGGCAAGTGGTTAAGGCCCAGAGTTCGAATTTAATCAAGTTAGACTATCCAACCTCAGCAGCTCACATTTCTGATCACTCTATCCATTCATCAATAATGTCTTGAGGGGGTCTTGGGTCTTTTATAATTCCATCAATATCCTTGCTTTGAGCTCCTAATGCTTGAGATGATTACCCTATTCCCCCACTAGGGCGTGCAGTACTACAGTCCACCCACAAACCATTGAAACTTTCTGCCCCCTTTCATACAGCATAGTAAACATTTGCGCACATTTCCAGTATATCATTACATCATCTTTTGATGACATCATACAGCAAACATACTCTCCCAGTTACACTTCCCAAAATATAAAACCATCAATAAAGAGTAGTGAGTACCAAAACAAATTTATGTCTGAATAAGCTATATCAAGACCCTCTGGGTAAAAAAATAATCTCTATTCGACCTTATAATTTTGCTGAGAAAGGGTTTGAGCAATGAAAGATGTGTGACTGGCATGCGTTAACCTCTTTTAAGATCTACCTTTCCAGAAATATTCTGACCTGAGGACCCATATGTTCCAGACAGGGCTGAGCGTTGCCCAAGATCTGTTGACGCTGGCCATGTCTGTATTTTATTAGGTTGTCAAAAATCAAGTCGTTAACTAGTTTGCTCCGCCTAAGGAATGTGTTCTTAAGGGACATCAGCCCTTGCAGAAGAAAGCCAGCCTTTTCAAAAGACTTTCTATTTGGAAAATCACATGAACCAGCTTTTTTTTTTCTTCTGCAAACTCTTATTCTGATTATTTTCTTGTGTTTTCATTAAAATATTTTCAACCAATTTTTTTGCCTTCTGAATCTATTTCCATGTCATCAGACGATTTTGTTTGGACAAAGTGTTGCTGATAAATTTTATTATTTTTTTTTAAGTGCGTGGGCTTAGCTTTTCTTAAGGTCTTAGTATTAGAAAAAGAGAAGAAAATAGCAGTTTTTAAAACTTGACTTTCCCCGGGCCAATGTTTTTGATTTGCTTTGGCACTCCATGCGGGTTCTGAGCTTCAGGGATTGAAAAATAGACAGATCTTTTCACTGATAATCAGTCTGTGCTCTTGTTCTTAGGAACAGCACTTCCAATGTCATAGAACACTGGCTGCATTATTGTATCGGCCATGTCTTGACTGGCACCGTAACAAAACTTGTGTTGACAGCAGAAAATTATTTGCGTAATAGATGAATTGGCTTAAAAAAGAAAAAAGTAAATCTGCAGCTTAAAGACCACAAAACTTAGGAAAATACTGGAGATGAGCAAGTTTTTCAGAATAAGCTTAGTGTCTTGGAGTTTACATTATCTCCATTGTTTGCATGAGGTTTCACCTACAGCCTAAACGCAGAGTGGTAAATTTGAGGATCTCTGATCAAACTGAAAGCTGGCTGCAGAGATGATAGATGAACGTGTATGCATTTCCCAATTGGCTAATTATGTCTGTGTGTACAACTTTTGTACTAAATTGGAATGGTTAGGTTGAATGAGCATTCATGTTTAGCCAATTAAAAGTCGTGGGAGTACTCCTTCACACTCTGCACAGTCAAGGTAATCAGACAATATTTTCTAATCTAATTGGTTGTTTTCTCCTCCCCTATGTCATGTGAGATTGCCAGAGGTTTCCCCATAGACCTCAGAGCGTTGTTTTATTCCCTTCCCCACCAAGTTTTGTGGGATCACCTGAGGGTTCCCTATAGGCATTAGATCAACTGGAGGATGTCTAGCCACTTGCTTACTGGGTACTTAAACCCCCCTCCTGCCCAGACCAATTTTCAGCTTTCAGCACTGTCACCCTTTGAATGACAATTGCGCGGTCATGCAACACTGTACCCAAATTAAATTGTTATAATTTTTTTCACACAAATAGAGCTTTCTTTTGGTGGTATTTAATAACCACTGGTTTTTTTTTTTTTTTTTGCTAAACAAACAAAAAAAGACAAAGTTTTCAAAAAAAAATCATGTTTAATAGTTTGTTATAAAATTTTGCAAACAGGTAATTTTTCTCCTTCATTGATATGCGCTGATGAGGTGGCACTGATGGGCACTGATAGGCACAGATCAGGCGGCACAGAGAAGGCGGCACTGATGGGCACAGATAAGGTGGCACTGATGGCCACTGATAAGATGGCACTGATGGGTGGCACTGATGGCCACTGATAGGTGTTACTGATAGGTACCACTCATATATGGCACTGATGGGTGGCACTGATGGGCATTGGTAGGTGACACTGATGGGCAGTACTGTTTATGAGGCACTGATTGGTAACATTAATAGGTGGCACTGTGGGCACTGATAGGTGGCACTGTGGGCACTAACTGGTGGCACGGTGGGAACTGGTAGATAGCGCTGGTGGGCACTGGTAGACAGCACTGTTGTGCACTGGTAGGTGGCACTGGCAGGTGGCACAGGTGGGCACAGATGAGCTAGCTGCTCCTCTCCTTGATCGGGACCTCTGACAGCCACCGGTGATCGTTTTTTTTTTTTCTCCTCACGCTATCAGTGTCTATTGACACCCTCCCAGCAAAGTAGGTCTGCGCTGTAGCTATCATTCGCCTATAGCGCGGATCTGAAGCGGTTACAGTTTTTTTCTTTTCTTTTGCGATTGTGTTTTCTTCATTCCCATAATTAGTCCAAAAAAGTATGTGGACACCCTAAATTATTGAGATCTGGTGTGCAAAGCCATGTCCATAAAAACATGCTTTGATGAGTTTGGGGGTGGAGAAACTGGAGTGGCCTGAATGGAACCCTGACCTAAACCCTACTGAATACCTTTAGGATGAATTGTAACGACAAATTTGGGCAAGGTCTTCTCATCCAAAACCAGTACCTGACCCTACAAATGATCTTTTGGCTGAATGGGCACACTCCAAAACCTTGTGGAAAGCCTTAACAGAAGATTTTAGTTTTTTACAGCTGCAAAGGGGTGGCCAACTCCATATTATTGCAGATAAATATGGAATGGAACTTCCAACACACATATAGGTGTGATTGTCAGGTGTCCTCAAACCTTAGGCATATAGTGTATATCCAAATGTAAATTTTTCTTTGAAGCCAGTCAGTATAGACTCACACCTGATAGCTTCTAGCCTTGACACACAGGCACCCTTCCACTTTCATCTAAAAGACTGGGGGTGGCTGCAACAGCACTTGATTCAAAGATACAACAGCTGTTTGTCACAGATAAAGGGATCTCCTAATGTATTGGTTTATAATTGTAGACCTGCTTGCCATCCCTGTACCCAGGACCTATGTTTCTAAAAAAGAAGTAACCTTTTTTCATTTGTTCCTTATTTCAAGTTGCTCCATTTTTCTAGCTACTCTACCTTTTTAAATTTTAATTCTTCAACTGTCACATTTTATAAACCTTTTCAACAATTTTCCACAAGTTTTTCCACCATGGCTCGCGGAATATATGCAAATGACAGGATGTGGGCGGATTCTGTCAGGTCTACCAGTCTTTTTTCCATAACTGTTATAAAATATATGGTTCTTCTGTGTAATCCTAGCTCCACATTCACAATGTTTTACTGTTCATTTTTGCAGGGAAATTAAAAACCTTTTCAGTCATTAATTTAGTTGCCACAACAGAGTCTGCCCCTTTCTACTACTGTTAAAGTTTTTTTTTTTTTTTTTTTTTTTTTAATTAAGCTGAACTCATGGAATGTATTAAAAAAGCATGAAATAAATCCATTTTGATATACATTTAAAAAAAACTATGACAGTCTGTCGTGTACCTGGCAGAAGATCCTGAAGAGATGAGGATGGTCTTTCGCACTTACAGTAGCGACTCAAGGTCCCTGGTAGAGCAGGTAGCGCAAGGGCACAGATGGCACAAGTACCTCGTAGTTCTTCCTGGATGCTGATGTAGGAGGACAGAAGCCACTGGTCCAGTCAGTGATTCAGATCAGGTGACAGCAGAAGTGAGGACAACGTTCAGGCTGGAGTCAGTATCAGGACCTAAAGGAGCAGGCAGAGTAGTCCAGGTGCAGGCCCAAGGTTGTTACAGGTGGATAGCAGAAGCAGGTCAGGGCAAGCCAGGTTGGTATCAGATAGTCAGGCATGAAGTAACAGATCTGCGAGAATGGAAAAAAAACAAGGGTGCACTGGCCTAGTGCATTATCCAACAGATTTATTAGATAGTGTCACAGGTGCCTGGTCAAATTGTGGATAATCTCATAGATGCCTTGCTGCCCTCTAGGACAGGGGCCATCCCGACAGTCCTGTGAGAATAGAAAAAGAAAAGAGGGTGCACTGGTCTAGTGCATTATCCAACAGATTTATTAAAAGATATGAATAAAATCATAAAGATGTCTACTCACAAACATAAGTTAAAAACACGCTCGTCAGGCCACATGTATGGCTATCGCTCATCGGTTGCTCAAATGACTGAGGCTCTGAAGAAGATGGCCAGTCCATCGAAATGTGTCAGCCTGTGGGGTCTCATTCAGGACCCTCCCACACCCAGGTTTGGTGATTCAAGCAACCGAGGAGAGATAGCCACACATGTGGCCTGACGAGCGTGTTTTTAACTTATGTTTGTGAGTAGACATCTTTATGATTTTTATTCATATCTTTTAATAAATCTGTTGGATAATGCACTAGACCAGTGCGCCCTCTTTTCTTTTTCTATTCTCACAGCACTGTCGGGACGGCCCCTGTCCTAGAGGGCAGCAAGGCATCTATGAGATTATCCACAATTTGACCAGGCACCTGTGACACTACACAGTCAGCTGACTCTAGCGCTGGAGTGTGTTGTTCTTTTATGAAGTAACAGATCACAGATTCATCACCAGTAATGCTGTAGACAAAACAGTCTTGGCAGTTGACCTGTTTAAATAGTCCTTTTGGTGCCAACAGTAGCAGCAAGCGTGCATTAGAAAAACTTTACTGCCCTTCACAAAGAAAGGCACATTTTTGGCGTCACAAATAGATGATACAATATCAAAATTGCATGAAACCTGCCAATCTATCTCTTCCAGGCACTCCAATGCACCTTACAGATCACGAAGGTCTCACTCACAGAGACCATCTCTAAGATCCCTCTCTCAAGGATCCACATTAAGTAGTCAACTCATAACAGCTTGTGCTGAAGGTGGAAGCTTATTTCTTTAAGATTTAAGCTGCTCTTAATGTGGTTGTAAACCTCAGACATTAAATATAAGTAAAGCATATCCCTTTATAGTGTGTACTTGTTTAAATTAAGAGCACTAGGTGTCATTTTTGTCTGCTGCATCATTACCACTAAGTTCACACCACCATCCAGGTTGGTGACTTCACTTTTCTCTGTTGCAGGTAAAAAATGCATTGGAAGCTTGGTGCTGCCGTATCAATGCAAACCAATTTGTTTAAAACTATCATACAGCAAGGAGAGGATATTTTCATGTGGATATTTTAATATCATACAGGAGGGAGAGAATATTTTTATGTGGCTTTGAGGGCAAAATGTAAAATATACAAATGCTTCAAGTAATGTTTTGGGGAGGCTTTAAAGCTGTACATTGTGTTCCAGATCAGTTACATTTTCACAGACAGTCTCAGCCACAGCGCACACTGGTAGTGATGAGCTAAAGGTTTGGCTTGCTTGTTCAGGAGTTCATTCGAATGCCTCACTTAGCGGGAGCTGAATATCAAGTATAGGGAAAAAAATGTGTATGCTCCATTAGCTTTCGTGAAGTGCAGGAGAGACATCAGAGATCTGAAATAACCTTGATGTCTTTTTGAAGAGAACCTGTCATAGTACAAATGCTAACACATAGGAAGCTTTATGGTACTCCCAACTGTCCCTGATTTCGAGGGTCTGTCCCTGATTTGGAACAAAGTCCCTCTGTCCCTCTTTACTCCTCATTTGTCCCTTCTGGGCGGATCTATATAGTTGTATATAAAAAGTGCTAAAAGTTCTAAATTGCTGCATTTGTAAATTTCTAAAAGCCAGTATAAAAGGAAAAGTAGTGGTAAAAAACAATACTTGTGAGTCTAACTAATCATTTTTTTTTTTTAAATAATTCTCCTTACAGGGGGCATGACAGGATGTGTCCATACTTTTAATAATAGGTGTCCCTCGTTCCCATCTCAAAAAGTTGGGAGGTATGCCCTATGTGATAACAATAAACTTAAGAGAAAGAAGTGTAAAAAAAATGAAAGGTACGCCCCAGAACTTAACCCCCCCCCCCCCCAAAAAAATGTGGGGCTCCTCCCCAAACCCCATATACACGCACATAAATATGTAAATCTGTTTGGACACTAATTCATGAAGTATGAAGTGACTTTTTTTGTAAACATTTTGACAGCAGTATAGAGAAAGGAAATATACTCCTGAAATGAATAGCAAATATTGAATATTCACATATGTACACAGAAAGGCCAGTATTAGAGTTGGAAATACCACAGGCAGGGGATTGACTACAAGAATGAAGAGACTAGAGGATACAGAAGTGTAAAAGTGGCCAGCAGCAGCAGAGTTTTAATAATTGATAATAGGCCTAACTGGGCTCCACTCTGAGGCGCCTCCCCTGCTTCCAGGGAGAATGTTCTGGAAGAGGAGGCTGGGCCTAGAGCTGGAGTGGCAGGCAGCACATGTGGGAGCTCTGACCAATCTCTAACTGGCATTGGCAGGGGGTGGGCCTCCTATATATGCTGAGGTCACATGCTGCTGGGGAGGAGTAGTCGACTGGGTGACGTTAGGAGTGGAGCGCTAGACAGCCGCAGGATCACACCCCTATCTGGGGGGGGGGGGTGTGGGATCGCAGGAGGAGGCCCGGGGAGAACTGTGAGGGAACATTGCCTTTACATGGTCACTGGCAATGTCTCTGTCACCACATGACGGTGGCAGGGAACTCCTGGAGCAGAGAGGGCAGGAGAAGCTGTCGGAACGCATGGTCCAGGAAAGTTCCTCATCAAGGACTCAGGGCAGGAAGGTTAAAAGGTCGGGAAGTGTTACCACAGTGGATGGCTGGAGGATCTGCCAGGGATTGTGTAAGGGAACTCTGCTTCTACACGGTCACTAGCAGAGTCTTCATCATGCACACGGTGGATGGTGAAGAATCCTGGATCAGAGAAGAGACTGTGGGGATGTGTGTGAAATCAGTGTGGCCGGGGAACACATGATTTGCAAATTGGACTGGCTGGGAGCAGTAGTCCATTTCCTAGAACATAGACTTTAACCTACTAGGCCTCCTGGGAGAGGTTCTGCAGGCCTCAGGCCTAGTAGCAGTGAGTCACCAGAGCCAGTAGAGGGGCTTATTCAGAGTGAGTTCTTCATACCCATTAGAAGAGGATGTGGTATACCCTAAATGTGAGCAATAGTCTGCATAGGAGATGCAGAGGGAGTAACAGTCTGCAGGGAGCTGCAGGAGAAGAATTCTACTTATTCAAGTGTACACATTCAATCTCCAGGCTCTAACTATGATCAAAGTCAGGGGCGGACTGACCATTCGGCCACTCGGGCACTTCCCGAGGGCCCCGGGCCACTAGGGGGCCCCATCAGGGCTGGCAGCCTTAGTAAAACCAGGGACAGTATGTAAAAATCTGTGTTTTTTTTTTACATCGGTTTCTGAAATGTCCCTTACCGACATCCTTTTGGTCTAAAAATCCAGAGATTACAGCTGCCCCACCTCTCCAGTACCTTCTCAGCCAATAGAAACATGTATGTGTATACTGTGTGTACATGTATGTGTATACTGTGTGATTGTATACTGTGTGGCCCCATAATCTCTGATTGCCTGGGCACCCCATAATCTCTGATTGCCTGGGGGCCCCATAATCTCCTATTGCCCGGGGGCCCCATGAGTTGTCAGTCCGCCCCTGATCAAAGTATACTGAAACTGTAAATATGATAGCAATGATTGATTCTATGGGCATCCCACATCCCTATCCAAGTTGTACCCCCCAATAAAACAACAAAAAGCAAAACTTGCAAATGACTGTTCATTGTCTCTGGAGGGGATGCATGAAGTCTGGCAGTGGGGTGATCTGGCGGATTGTTTGTCAGTAGTGCTAACACCAAGGCTACATATATATGGGAATAAGGGGTGCATTGAATGATATAGTGTGAATTGTTTTAAGCTGACCATACATTATACCATTTTTTTGTTCAATTTCCTTTAGATTTACCTTCAACTTTGTAGTGCAAGAGCCTGCGTGATTGCATACAAATTGAAAATGTTTTGGGTTTGACCTCATATTATATGGTTTTGGTAAAGCTAAAGGAAAATTGTACAAGAAAACTGTATAATGTATGGCCAGCCTTAGTCGCACACTGTTTTTCCACTTTTTTATTTTTCTTTCAAACCATGAAACCAAGCTAACAAAGGGCATCTCCCAAAAAAGATGGTCAGGAAATGCTGCACCCCGAAACAATAGTCAACTTTTTTTTTAAGGAAAGACTTGCTGCAGAAAAAGGCAGTTTAAGCTAATATAAAGGCCTTAACAACATAAAATGTAAATCAATACAATCCCAAAATAAGTAAAAAAACAAAATACTACTCCCCTGAAACAAAAGCCTTTTGAGCGGTGTCCCGTTCCACCAGTCCAGCTTGACTCTGACACTTTTCTCCCAGTGACAGGACTGCTTGGGTGGTAGGCTATGAACTGCTCCCCTCACGAGACTTGTCACCCTTGCCAGTACCACTCTACAGCTGTCTGACTGTAATACCATTCTTCTATGGTACTTGTTGCCTCTTCCAACTGCATGTCTAGACTTTACCCCATGCACCCACCATGCAACCCTTTTAGTAACTTCCCATGCAACCCTTTTAGTAACTTCAGACCAGGCAAGGCTAGCACAAAATTTCAAAAGCTTTACTGGAAATTATCGGCATAACAGTTTTTTTTCCCAAACAAAGTGCACAGTCTTTACCTTTAACTAATCCCTAACTCTGCCCAGCAAATTGCATCTAGTTAGCCTTGAACAATAAATGCAGTGCACTTCCTTAGAATGCACTTCAAAGGAAATCTTGTGCAAATAAATAAATAAACAAATAATGTGCAAACAAGCAAATAAATACTGTGCAAATAAACATATGCTGTGCACACTGTTGTGCTAATGCAAACAAATATATGTGCAAGTACAAACAGTCCTTATATTTTGTCCTTTTACTTTGTCCTTTAACTTTTATGGAAATGGGACAATAGCAAAAAAAAGGAGGTAAGACACTGGCAAACAGATCTTTGTAATTAGTCCTTATATTTTGTCCTTTTACTTTGTCCTTTAACTTTTATGGAAATTGCATATACAGATATAACTTCCTTCTTTTTCTTCTACCAGTAAGTGCTCTTTGTCGGTTTTCATCAATAATCAATATTCAAATGAAACAAAACACAAACTGATATAAAACAATTCAGGTCAAAATCAATATTTAATCCTACTGGCGCAAAACTATTAATTTCATAAATCCATTTGGATTCACTTTTGCTCAATTCCCTTACTTTATTGCTATTACCCCTCCAGTGTGGCTTGTATTTTTCTATTGCCCAAAATTTCATTTCACTGGGATTTTTGTCATGACATTGTGAAAAATGTCGGGAGACACTGTGTTTTGGGAAACCAGCTTTAATATTTTGTCTCTTAATCTTATCCATAATGGCCGTTTCGTTCTGCCAATATATTGTAAGGAACAGGAACACTCAAGCATATACACCACCCCTTCAGTTCGGCATGATATGAATTCCTTTATTTCATATTCTTTTTTGGTAGTTGTAGATATAAATTTATTGCACTTTTGCCCCTTCTGTTTTGTATTCCTGCAGGCATAGCATTGCTTACAAGGAAAGAATCCCTTTCCTTGGAAGAACGAAAAATTCTGATTTGTCTTTGTTGGATCTGGAACATTTTTCACTAATATGTCCCTCAAAGTAGGAGCTTTTCGGTAGATAAACCGTGGTTTCTCTGGTAATATTTTACTCAGTTGACTGTCTGCTTGTAATGCCGCGTACACACGTGCGGACTTTTGCCGGCGGACCTAGTCCAGCGGACAATCCCGCGGGACTTTCCAGCTAGGTCCGCTGGACTTTCCGAGTTTGTGGACTTGCCCACACACGCACGGACTTCTCCAGCGGATAATCCGCCGGCCAAAAGTCCACGGGACTTTTGAAAATGAACGGAATTGCCCACACACGGAGCAGTCCGTTCATTTCGAACGTAACTTCAGGTTACGTAGCTAGCGTAGGCAGTAAATGCCGCCGCGTTAGCTCCGCAAGCTGGCATGGATTTAAAGGGAATCCCCACGCCGAAAAAAACGGCGTGGGGGTTCCCCCAAATCCATGTCAGACCCTCATCCGAGCACGCAGCCTGGCAGGCCAGGAAAGGGGTGGTTGACCCGACGCTCTCTCTGCCCGGAATGCCTGTGCCGCTCTGCGCTGAGACTTATATAGGGGAATGGGGACAGGGTCACATGTTCATGTCACATGGTGACCCCGCCCCCTTGCGATGTCACAGTCCCCAGCATCCTCCGGGACTGTGACAACACAAGGGGGCGGGTCACCATGTGACACCCCCCCCGCCGCATCGTACCCCATACTCATTCACATAGGGTGGGGGGCCGGGATCTGGGGGCCCCCTTATTAAAGGGGGCTCCCAATTCCGATAAGCCCCCGCCCGCAGACCCCGACGGCCAGGGTTGTCGGGAAGAGGCCCTTGTCCTCATCAACATGGGGACAAGGTGCTTTGGGGTGGGGGGGGCCGCACGGCCCCCCCTTTCCCCAGGGCAACCCCCATGTTGAGGGCACGCGGCCTGGTACGGCTCAGGAGGGGGGGGGGCGCTCGTTCGTCCTCACCCCTTTCCTGGCCTGCCAGGCTGCGTGCTCGGATGAGGGTCTGACATGGATTTGGGGGGAACCCCACGCCGTTTTTTCGGCGTGGGAGAGTCCCTTTAAATCCATGCCAGGTCACGGAGCTAGCGCGGCGGCAGTAACTGCCTACGCTAGCTACGTAACCTGAAGTCACGTGCTAAAGGAACGGACTTGCCGATGAGCGGCAAGTCCGTTCATTTCAAAAGTCCCGCGGACTTGCCCACTAACGGCGGGATTGTCCGCCGGACTGCCAAGTCCAGCGGATAATTTTAAAACCAAAACTTAAAACTTTGGTCCGCCGGACTTTGGCGCCAAAAAGTCCGCCGGCGCCCACACACGAGGGGATTATCCGCTGGACTTCAGTCCAGAGGATAATCCCGCGGGATTGTCCCTTCGTGTGTACGCGGCATAAGAGTGACCAATGCTTTTTGATTATGCCTTCAATTTTTTTGTGCTGAATACTGTAGTTAAAAATCATAGGAACTTCTCCATAGTCCACTGCTTTCCGATTTTTATCCTGTACGAGAGATCCCCTTGGTAATTTCAATACCTCCTGTATTTTTTCTTGTATGAAGTCCTCATTGTACCCTTTTTCCATAAATTTTCCTCCAATTGAGTTAGCTTGCTCTAGGAATACCTCTTGATTACTACAATTCCGTCTAATTCGAATCATTTGCCCCTTGGGCTATGAGCCATGGGCTGTAATGGCAACTATCTGTTGGGATGTAACTATTCCTCTCAACCAGTTTAAAAAACGTCTTAGTTGTCTAGATCAAGGAATGTAATGTTGTTACTACTAATATCGAATGTAAGCTTTATGTTTTTTTGGTTGTCATTTAATTTTTCAAAAAATTTCTCGAGACTATCCTGGTCTCCTTTCCATATGACGATACAGTCATCTATAAATCTTTTGAATAAAACCAATTCAGGCAGACATTCAGAGTATAGTGCTTCTTCTTCCCAGTTGGACATAAAAATATTTGCAACACTTGGCACATATTTTGCCCCCATTCCTATTCCGTTTAATTGCCTGTGGAAATCCGTGTTGTATCAAAAATAATTGTGTTGAAGTCCATATGCTAGACATCTAAGGATAAATCTTTTCTGCTTCGATACAAGACCACTCCATTTATCCATTGCCCATTTGGTGGCTTTTATCGCATCTTTATGGTCTATGACCGTATATAGTGATGTGACATCTGCAGTTGCTATCAAGTATTTCTCCTGAGCTTTGATTTCAACTTTATCCAAAATCTGTATTAAGTGCTTGGTGTCCCTCAAATAGGATTTTGCTTGTGGGACTAGTGGTTGTATGAATTTGTCCACATACTCCCCCAATCTCGCATTGATCGATCATCAGACATCAGTATGGAAGTAATCCAGTCCAAACAGTGCTTTTCTAGGGTAACGGAAGTCCAACATGCAGCCTGTCGGTAGTGTGTGCCTGTTGCAGGTGTAATGGCCTCTAGCAGTGAAGGAGATGTTGTTGGCACTCCTTCCACCAGCGGTCTGTCTCCTAGAGCAACAGGGGAGGATTTTCGCTGCAGAGGTTCCCATCCTGTACAGAGATATGGAGTTCAAAAGTTAAGTTATGTGCACATGTGGAGCCTGCACAAGACATGTGGGAATGGTAGTGGAAAACGGTGGACAGGTGGATGTGTACAAGGCTCAGCATGTCCCTCCTGAATGCAGATTACAGAGAAGGTGTACATTGTCACGGAGACCTGAGAGTTAACTGGGGAACAGTTGCTGTACAAGTGTACATGGTGTACTTTTATCTCTGTAAAAGTATACAACAGGGGCCTGCATTTATGGTCGGGTATTTCTCACGGCAGCCTCAGCCTTGTCCCAGGGCATTGATGAAAACAGCACAAAAGTAAAGGTACCCCATGTATAGCAGAGTGAGCCTGTTGCAGGTACCTGGCAAGGCCCAGAAGAGCCAACCTTGGGTAGGTCTCTCATGTGACCCTTGCTTGACTCCCAACAAGGACAGCAACATGGAGGACATGACGACCACCCTGTCACCCTGATTTGCCCACAGAGTCCACAGTGGCAGATCTCCAGAGTTGGTGTGCTTCAGGGAGGACTGCAGGTCTCAGCAATCCCCCTACACGTGGAAGGTTCCTAGAGGCAGGTGAGGCTCTCTATGGCAGCTGGAAAATACATGCTGTGTGGTGTCTGTGTCTTCTCTCCCATGCAGAATGTCTGACTGGGCAGAGCCCTCTCCTCTTATTATCAGCAGTTCAGCACAGAGAAAAAGCAGAGCTCAGTAGAAAGAGCAGGAAACTGGTTAACTATTTCCCTCCTGGCTGGGGCAGCAGGTGTCCCACTAACAAGAATTTCAACCTGCTTACAAGCGGACCAACTTCTGGAGGAAAAAGACAATCAGGGATGGGGAGGCCTTCCCACACTGGAAGGAGCAGACTCCTTGACTGCTCAGGAGCACACTGTAACACTTAAACATATACATGTATAGAAAGAAACAACAGCTGAGTGGAGAAGCAAAAAGATAGAACCCTAGATAAAAAAATTTTGGGAAAGAGGACAAGTGCAGAGTAAACGACCCTCTAAAAGACAAAAGAAAGATGTAAAAAATGAATAAAAACAAGCCACCTTAACCAAAATCACCTGTATCTACATATACTGTACACATCAGGATGATCATATCACCTCATACTGAAGGGAACAGTAATAGCCAGGAGCGTGTACTGTATATTATATGAACACTGATAATCTTTACCCTCATTCTTCCCTTTGTAGATCCAGAAGAATTCTCTTTGTAACATTAGGTGACCCAAGTCACCACCTCGTTTAGGGGTTAATAACCCCTTCTACAACTTCTACAAGCATAACTGGGAACAATTATGTCCTGCTGACTAAAACAGTTTTGCCACTGATGATGAAAAATGACCTCTCCTAATGTCACTTCTGTGATCACCTACACTAATTTTTCTGCTTCTTTTTCACACGTCTACAAACAGTCCAGAGGTCAAGGCTGGTTGTGGACACAGAAGGTCAGGATGCAAGCCAGAGGTCAGGGCAGGCAGCAGACAACCATAACCAGGATAAAGCCAGAGGTCAGGGCAGGCAGCAGACAACCATAACCAGGATAAAGCCAGAGGTCAGCGCAGGCAGCAGACAACCATAACCAGGATAAAGCCAGAGGTCAGGGCAGGCAGCAGACACAAATAAACAAAACAAGCCAGAGGTCAGACAGGCAGCAATTTCTGATAATCAGGAACAACCCAGAAGTCAAGGCAGACAGTAGACATGGATAACCAGGAACTAGCCAGAAGGCACACAGGAATCAATGGAAAGATGCAGGTAGGGTTACCAGTGGCTCGGCAGCTAGCCAGTAAAAGCGTTCCTTGGGCAACAAGTAGGAAGTTGCACTAGGTTGAAATAGGCTAAGCAAGAGGAAGATGCTGCTCCAATTGTCTGGAGCCATACAAGGAAAAGGCACCACTCTGATTGACTGTGCATGATTAGGGGGAGGGCACCACTCTAATTGGCCTTGGTCTTGACATGGTGAAGATTATAAGTGCTGCGTGCCATAAAGGTAGAAGCGGTGCTGGATTGTGGACGGTAAATAGCAATGACAAAACCTTTACAGTGGATTTACATGAAGCTAGACTTCCATACTTTCCTACCCTTTAACTGCACAGTCTGTCCAGCAGGGTGATCTCTGTGGTAGGCTAAAAACTTCTGTTCAAATCTCAGAAACGAAAGCTCCTATTGGTTCATGGAGGTAAAGCTTTTACTAACTAAACTCATGTATAACAGACAGTTGAGAGTGGGACAGCTGATTTAGCAAATGCAAAAAAATAAAAAAATACTTTTGTTTTTGCTAAAAAGACCATGCTGTTCAGATCATGTTTGTACAACCTTTTACTCAGGAGTTGTTTTTGCTTATTTCTTTAATACAACGTGTATAAAAAAAAAAAAAAAAGTGAAAACATGACATCATTGGGATATTTCTGAACAATGTTACATTTCAATGGTTGGATGAAGGTTTATTTTTAGAAACTAACATTTGACTTCATAGCATTCAGTGAAGCATGAATTATTGGTACAAACAGCTGTTTAAAAAACAGGGTTTGTACTTTGAACATATAAAGCCAGGTTGGTCACTCACCAGACCCCCAGCCCTATTACACTCTTCCCCTTCACAATTGAATTTGATTGAAAAAAAATCTAGTACATACAGTACATCTTCAATGTGTACTTTTAACTCTTTGCAGGAATGGGTAACCATGTACTATTACCCTGGGAGGGGGCAGATACCTGATGGTCACCGTCCACAAAACTCTACAAACATTTGGAGCACCAGATGTGGCCTGGTGTGGAACAGAATTGGGGGGTGTATGGGCGCTGCCCTCTCTTTCCTGACCACTCAGGCTACATGTCCGGATAAGGGCCTGGTTGGAATTTTGAGGAGAACCCCATGAAATTTTATTTGTTTTGTTTCGCTTGGTGGCCAGGAAAAGGAGAGCAGCAAGCATGCCCTCTTCCCGAACTAGATCAGGGCACAAGCCAATTATTGTTAAAGGATAAGGGCTTCTTCCCCACATCCGCTGCCCCATGAGGATAAGGCATTTGTGGGGAGGATTTACATGAACTGTGGAAGCCTCATTTATAACGAGGGGGCCACTAGATATCCACCCTGTCCCATGAAGTACAGGAATCCACTTGCATCCCTTACCCATTCCCACAAATAGTTAAAAGTAAATAAAAACACCCACGCCATGAAAATTTGTTTCCTAGCAATACAAGAAGAAACAGTAATGCACCCCCCCCCCCCATGTAAGAAGTCTATCATCAATCAATGTAGATCCACTTTCAATCCCAATCCCTATCCCTGCTGCCCGTCAATGTTGCCCTGCCATGCTGCCATCACATAATGACAGATCCTTGTCACTGCTGTACAATAAACAAAAGCCCCTGGGATCCATTTGGCCAATGATACTATATACAGTATAGTATAAAAGGGACTTCCAGATTCTTAATAGTCCCCCCCTACACAAACTCCCACATCCTCTTAAGGCATTGGATTTGTGGAAGGTATGACAATGGTCTCATTGTCCCTCAAAATTGGGGAGAAGCCACCTCCCCATTGCAGGGTACCCACCCCCCAACTGTTGTAAGGCATGTGGCATTCTGTAGTGCAGAAAGGGGGGCTATATGCTTGCACCCCTTCCTTTTCTGACTATGCAAGCTGCATGCCTGGATAAGGGCCTGGTTGGTATTTTGAAGGAAAGTACTAGGGTTTAAGTGCATATACAGTGCCTTGAAAAAGTAGTCATACCCCTTGAAATTTTCCACATTTTCTCATGTTACAACCAAAAACGTAAATGTATTTTATTGGAATTTTATGTGATAGACCAACACAAAGTAGCACATAATTGTGAAGTGGAAGGAAAATGATAAATGGTTTTCCAATTTCTTTACAAATAAATATCTGAAAAGTGTGGCGTGCTTTTGTATTTTGCCCCCCTGAGTCAATACTTTGTAGAACCACCTTTCACTGCAATTACAGCTGCAAGACTTTTTGGGTATGTCTCTACCAACTTTGCACATCTAGAGAGTGAAATTTTTGCCCATTCGTCTTTGCAAAATAGCTTAAGCTCTGTCAGATTGGATGGAGAGCGTCTGTGAACAGCACTTTTAAATTCTTGCCACAGATTCTCAATTGGATTTAGGTCTGGACTTTGACTGGGCCATTCTAATACATGAATATGCTTTGATCTAAACCATTCCATTGTAGCTTTTGCTGTATGTTTAGGGTCGTTGTCCTGCTGGAAGGTGAACCTCTGCCCCAGTCTTAACTCTTTTGCAGTCTCTAACAGGTTTTCTTCTAAGATTGCCCTGTATTTGGCTCCATCCATCTTCCTATCAACTCTGACCAGCTTCCCTGTCCCTGCTAAAGAAAAGTATCCTCACAACATGATGCTGCCACCACCATGTTTCACGGTGGGGATAATGTGTTCATGGTGATGTGCAGTGTTCGTTTTCCGCCACACATAGTGTTTTGCTTTTAGGCTAAAAAGTGCAATTTTGGTCTCATCTGACCAGAGCACCTTCTTCCACATGTTTGCTGTGTCCCCCACATGGCTTCTCGTAAACTACAAACAGGACTTATTATGGCTTTCTTTCAACAATGACTTTCTTCTTGCCACTCCTCCGTAGAGGTCAGATTTGTGGAGTGCACGACTAATAGTTGTCCTGTGGACAGATTCTTCCAACTGAGCTGTTGATCTCTGCAGTTCCTCCAGAGTTACCATGGGCCTCTTGGCTGCTTCTTTGATGAATGCTCTCCTTGCCTGGGCCTGTCAGTTTAGATGGATGGCCATGTCTTGGCAGGTTTGCAGTTGTGCCATACTCTTTCCATTTTCAGATGATGGATGGAACAGTGTTTTGTGCAACATTTACTTAAACATCTTGGTGACACAGTTCAATATGAACATTAGCAATAGAACTTCTCTAACTACTGTATCACTATCAGGCTGGCCAGGCATACCTCAACAAGTTCATGCTTGATGTTCCCCAGGAACTGGTAGATCTCCGGGCTCCCGATGCATTGCGACAGACTGCAAGGTGCAGAAGTCCTCCTCTCGTTTCTACAGCAATCATGGCATTTCTCCTTGAGTGGGCCTCTTAAAACCTGGCCTTCCCCCTGTTTATATATTACAGGATTGATAGGCTGGGTCCAAAAAGCCTGGGAAAAGCAGTATACAGCATTAACCCGCTTTTTTGGCCTGGGCCAACCACCCAAACCACACACTTACACTGAAACACTGCACAAGTGAACCATGCCTGGAACCACCTGTTTCAAATAGTTCCCGGCACGGTACACTTAACTGTTTCCAGGCATGTTTTAGAGCACTCACACTGCACAAATGAATTGGACCGAAGGCTTGAGCCATGCCCGGGAATGGTTAAAACTGTCAGTGTGAGTGGACCCTTATATTTCACCTTTTGCAAGGTACACTTCCAGGGTCAGAAATGCTGTTGAATGTTGTGAAATTGAGAGGAAATTAAACCCCCAAATATTATATATTTTCTGAAAGCAAAGATCCAGGAGAATAAAATGGTGGCAGCTGAAATTTTTCATGTCACATGTCAACACAACGGTTCATCAAACCGATATTTTTAGTATAAAATACACTAACGTTAATTTTAATGGACACAGACACAATATAATACCCAGTATTGGTAAAATAAAAAAGTTTAGGTTTTATCAAGTAAATAGATACCAAACATGTCAAGCCTTAAATGTATGCGTGTCCCTCAAACTTCTGTACGCAATATTGTCCATAGGTGACACTCTAAAAGCCTTTACAGGTCATCAGTTTAGAGTTAACCATGAATGATGGTCCTATTTTTTTGTCCTTTTGTGTTGCTTTCATTTTTTTTTTTTAACTTTTTTTTAACTTAATTTAACATATATGGAGTTCTCTGTAATTAGATATCAGGGGTCTGAAAGCTGACAGTCACTACCGTAGTGTGTGTGTACATCTGGTCTGTGCCCGCACTGCATGGGTTAACTGCTCATTTTGTCCAGGGGTGAGGAGAGCGGAGATATACTTACCTAATCTGCTGTTCCCCTGAGAGTAAGACTGGTCTTTGCTGCTTCTGACATCCCCCCCCCCCCCCTGCACGCTAGCGGTGTTGTGTATGGACTTTTCCTGATGTCATTGCACCCATAGATGGGCTCTGGACATAAGAAATGCAGGGACAGTCCACCGCTGGACATGGGGGAACAATGTTTTCCGGATGATTGAAGGATCAGGTAGGTATAGCTTTTCCTTGTGCCCCAGGACAAAATGATCAGTTAACCCTTGCAGTGCAGGCACAGCCCTACTGCATGAGAAAATAAAAATTTTGCTGTGTTCTTCTTTAAATGGCATAATTCACACTGTGTGTTTTCCTGTGCTTAGGTGCATTCTGCTAGTTACATTTAAGAAATGTAATTCTATGTGTATAGGGAGAGAATCAGGGGAAGATAGCTGCGTAAACCAAAACTAGAATAACCTGTTTCTGAGATCATGCAAAAGGACCGTATTTGACAATGCTTTCATTTACATGCATCTAGCTTAGATGGACCCTATTGGTAGATGCACAAGGCCAACATGTAAATATCAACAATGTGCAACCAACGATGTCTGCGCCGCCGATTACACTATTCATGTTTGCACGCTGGCTTAGGATGTACTCCAGTAAAAGTGTTCATTTTCTTTCAGTGCTATTAGTAGACAATTATAGTGTCCACTTAATTGCTTATAGACCCCATCCCAAATCCTAAGTGCATTCCGTGTCAAATCATTTGTGTTCGGGCCCATTATCCTGTGTTTTGGGGGGTTCCATATAATTTTACTCAGTTGTGCGTTACTATAAGTGTTTTCTAAATTAACCCACCTTTTTTCCTTTTTATTTTCTCTCACCCATTCGACTATTCTCGACAGTACTATAGCCTTATAGTATTTTTGAATGTCGGGGACTGCTAGCAAGCCCCCCCCCCCCCGCTTTTTCTCCTGTTTCAGAGTTAAGTATGAAACTCTTGGTCTTTTGTTATTCCATACAAAGCCCATTAATAATGACTTGAGCTTTGAAAGGTAGAAATTTGGTAACGCTATAGGCATCATCTGAAACTTATAAAGAATTTTTGGCAAAATGAACATCTTAAGTGAATTGATGCGTCCTAACCAGGTGAGTGGTCTATTTGTCAGTCTTTTACTTTCAGTTTTAATTTCGTCTAACAATGGGATATAATTAAATTTATATATTTTTTTCAATGAAGTCGCCAATTTTAGTTCTTTTCGCCAAGGGAATTTAAATTCTTTTTGCAGCTTAAGTTTTTCAGGGTTACCTGTGTTGATGTTTAAGACCTCCGATTTTACTTGATTAATTTTAAAGTTTGACAGTTCGCCATAATGTATTATCTCCTTCATTAGTCTGGGCATTGTAAAGTCTGGTTTACTTATATAGAACAATACGTCATCTGCGAAAGCTGACAATTTGTGTTCTTCCTTTCCTACTTCAAATCCCTTTATCTCAGGGTCATTCCGGATCGTGGAGAGCAGTGGTTCCAGGGACAGAACAAACAGAAGGGGAGACAGTGGCCACCCTTGTCTCGTGCCGTTTTTCATCTCAAAAGGAGGGGACTTCATGCCGTTTATCTTTACGTTGGCAGTCGGGTGATGATATAGTGTCCTCATCCGCTGGACCATTTTTGGTCCAATCCCCATTTCCTCAAGTGTCCTAAACATGAAGCTCCAGTCTACCCTGTCGAAGGCCTTCTGGGCATCTGTCGACAGGAGTAGGCTCGAGCTCCCCCTCTCTTTCACCTGTGACAGTAGAAGCAGGGTTCTCACCCCATTATCCCTTCCCTCCCTTCCTGGTACAATTCCCGCTTGATCCAGGTGTACCAATTTACTCATCAAAGTTTTCATCCTACCTGCCAAAATCTTGGCATATAGTTTAGTGTCAGCGTTGAGTAATGAGATTGGCGTGTAGCTAGAACAGCATGTCCCATCTTTCCCCTCCTTCCGGATTACAGTTATTGAGGCAGACAGGGCCTCCTTGCTCATTTCAAACTCCATTCCCAAGCCATTCAAATATCTGCATTGCCTAGGAATTAGAATTTCTTTGTACTTTTTATAGTAATAAATTGTGAACCCGTCTGATCCCGGGCTTTTCCCCGATGCTGAGTCTACTAGGGCCTTATTTATTTCTTCTTCGGTTATAGATCTTTCTAGGGATTCCTTTTCGGTATCCGTGATCTTTGATAGGCCAGCTTTCCCCAAGAAATCCTTGATTTTCCTATCTTTTACACCCTCGTTCCCTCCCTCTTTCTGTTCCACTGAGTATAGCTTCTCATAATAGTTCTTAAATATTTGCGCAATTCCATTTGTTGTATATTCTATGTCCCCTTTACAGGTCTGAATTTTCTCTATATAATTAATGGATTTTTTCTTTTGCAACATTTTTGCTAAATATTTGGTAGATTTATTACTCCCATAGTACCTTTCCCTGGCTAATTGATTGAATGTTCTTTTGGTCTCGTGTTCTATCAAAGCTTTTAGTTCTCGTCTCTTTTTATTATTAATTTTTGGTACAGCTTTCTGTCTTGATTCTGGTGTTTTTTATGTTGTTGTTCTAAACTAAATATTTCCTCTATTATTATTTTAATTTTTTCAGATCTCTCTTTTTTTTTCCATGCTCCGGCTGCTATCAGGATCCCCCTTATGTAGGCCTTATGGGCCTCCCATAGGGTTTGCCCTGTAATTCCCTCTGTGTCGTTTCTCGAAAAATACTGTTCTAGTTCCTTGCCTACCATTTCAGCTCCTTCTACTTCTCGGATTATCTCTTCATTTTAACGCCACAAAAGGGGCTTCCTTTGATCTCCAGGTATTTGTAGTTTCATATTTACAGGGGCATGGTCTGATAGTGAGATTATTTCTATGCTGGTTTCTAATACTCTTTCCAGTGCTTTATGATCCACAAAAATATAGTCAATCCTAGAGTACGTCCCGTGTACAGGGGAGTAGAACGTAAAATCTTTATCGTTCAGGTGCTGGGTTCTCCAAACATCTACCATTTGGCATGAATGCAGTTTTTGTTTGACCCTTCTTAATTGTTCGTTACTTGTTCCCTGTACATGGGACGTATTGTCCCTTGCCGGGTCCATACAGAAATTCATATCTCCCATCATTATCAAATATCCTTTCCATCAACTTTCCCAGTATTCCTGTTAGATATTTTATAGGGTTACTATTGAGGGAGTATATGTTTGCAAGGGTACATTCCATTTCCCCTAGTTTGCCTTTTAAAAAAAGGTATCTTCCTTCAGGGTCTGTTACCCCATCTTCTAATTTAAACTGTATTTTTTTGGCAAAGCCTATTGCCACCCCCTGCCTCTCTTTGTAATTGTGTCCCCATAGTACCAGTTTGGAAATACAACTTAATATTTGATTTGTGTGAGATATGAGTCTCCTGTAGAAAAACCACCTCAGCATCGTATTGTTTAAGCTCTTTTAAAATCTTGTGCCTCTAACTAGGCGTATTTAACCCCTTAACATTGTATGTCATATAATTTATAGCTGTCGTCATGGCGCTCTTATTTCGCTGGGTAATTTTAATTTCTCTTGTCTAGTCTGGGATTCAGCAAAATTTTGGTCAAGCCTATTAATATCCTTCCCTCCCTCATTCTCCCCTTCCTCCCTAACCCCTCCTCCCCTCCCTCCCCCCAGCCCCTGGCTAGAAGACATTTCTGATCCCTGGCTTGCTGCTGATTGTAAACAAGGCATCCAGGTGATCTCAGGTAGCATCACTAGCCAAATATGGTCATGACTTCAGGAAAGGCAGATATACTGTATGGAGCCCCCCTTATCTTAAAGGGGGGCATCTAGATTACAATACATCCTGCATGTTGACCAGGCCAAGCCAATGGCAAGACACCCTCCCAGTTTTGAGAGCATATGACCTGGTATGGTTCATGAGGGATGTACTGTGTAGGATTTTGGTATTGATTTTGGTGGGACCCCACCCATTTTTATTTAGTTTTCTTTGTGTGGGATCTCCCTTAAAAATCCATACCAGACCCCAGTCTAGGATAAGGATCTGCCTTATATTTAAGTTTTTTTTGGGGGGGGGGGATTGTGTGAAAGCAACCAATGCAACCAATGTCGTTATCCAGGCATGCAGCCTGGGTGGCCAGGAAAAGAGGAGGCAGCAAGTGTGTAGGTGGGGTGCAGCGTGGTGCGGCCGCAATAACACACAGTTTCAGTGCGATAAAATAACTTGCATGGAATAATGCGAAGACAGTTCACAATAAACACGGTGGGAAGACAACCCAGCCAGGAACACTCACAGGCCCAGCAGTGTGTAGAAGGCAGATTTCCGCTAACAGTGCCTATTAGGAGGAAGATCGGAAGAGCGCCACCTGCAGTGGAGAAAGTAGTCTGCACCTGCCTACAAGTCTGTTCACTTCTCCTCTTGAATCATACCAGACCACAGCCCTGCAGAAGAAAAACAAATCCCTTATCATAGATAGGGGTCTTGTATAGTGGTGTGGGGTCCCCTGAAAAAAAATCAAAAAATCCAGCAATGTTACCCATCATTTATCAAGATGAACTAC